>JANTPZ010148370.1:0-16905 GCA_025593235.1 Vachellia pachyceras | reverse complement strand
AAATGTGACTTTTGTGCTATGGCCATATGCATATTCAAGTGAAGTTTATGTGTCATATGTTTAGATGTTCATACACATGCCATAAAGTTATGTATGCACATTCACAATGTCTTGATTATGTGGTTTTGCTATTGGGATTCCCAAATCTCATTCCCCACCCGCTAACCATGTAAGTGTAAGCTCAAGCAAAGGTAAGGAAAAGGTTAATGATTCTTGAAGATGATGTTTTGCTTGCATGTTTTTGGTGTAAATGGTTAAGATGCATACTTTCTTGAAGTTGTTGTCATGTTGTAACCTAAACCTCTACTAAGGTATCATGTGGATGGGTGATGAAGTATGTACGAAAATGAGATAAAAGTAACCAAGAATGGTAAAGGAATAGTCATGCATGTTAGAGGTAGGTTAATGGACCAAAAAGAAATTTTGGTGAATTTTTAAGGAAATTGGTTTTCAAAGCTAAAGGGGTTCCAAAGGCCCTGAAAAATGAATATGTTTCAAGTGACAGTTAAAAATAGAAAACGAGCTCCAAATGGGATGAAATTTTTCAGTCAGAAACTACACATCCTAGGCTTCAAAATGATATAAAGTTTGCGAAATTTGGATGTGTATTGTGAGAGATATGATTTTCCAAAGATTGAGGTAAACTTTGAAAAACTGGAGTGAACCATTTCGGACAGTATATGGCTTTTGAATAAACTATATCAAATTGGCAAGAATTGGAACCAATGAGTATTTTCTCCCTATAGTTAACTTAATAAAAAAATTTAGAAATTGGAATCACTCAGTTTTGAATTTTCTAGAATTAATTATGATTTTTCAAATTTGGTTCAGAAATCTGGAAAAAGACCCATGAATAGTGCCAGCGCTTTTATTGAAACGTTTTTGAAAATTTAGTTCTCAATTTTGGGTCAAAACTTGATATCCAAAGCTCAAGAGTGATTCATAAGTGATCTAAAATAAGAAAATAGGGGGAAAATAGGAGGTATCACACTTGGTGGTATCAGAGCACAGGTTTTGGGAAACTTATGTTCGTTATGGGCCCACAGTAATACTAAATAATGAGGTAATGTTGTGTTATTATGTGAAGTGGTTGATAAATGCATTGCTTGATTATGATTTGAGTGGGATAAATTATTTATTTATATTCCAGATGGATGTATGCAAGTAGATGAGTACGAATAGTAAAAGTTACGAGGTCACGCAACCCTTAAACGCGAACCCTAAAGTAAGCATGCATTCAGAACCGTCCGTTAACCAAGGCGCGATCATCGATGATAGTTTCGACGACTGTATTGAAGAGGGCGATTTAGAAGTTGAGATGGAAAAAGATATTACCCAAGGTTCAAAGATCCCAGCAGTAACCTTGTTTCTCCTTTCACATTACTAAAAATAAAGCAATAAAAACAAATCTTTCCACTGCCTACAAATCAAAGCTATATATGTAATTGCAATACTTATAGAAAGGGGGGAATAGCGAGCCATAATTCAAAGACATGATTTATTAACAAAAACAACGAGGTATCACTCTGTGTTTTAGATTTAGAATGAGAACCCTACTTCTGTTGAAACAAAAATCAGATAAAATGAAAACGAAATTACCTTAGTATCTTAGTACGAGTGACGACTGACGAGGGTCTTGCCCTTAAAACAAAACAATCTTTCTTGGCAAACTGATCATCTCTGAAAGTCAACAACACAAATTAGAGTCGAATGCAAATCGATAGAACATAAAGATTGAAACTTCAAAAGAACCAGGTAGACACTTACGCCTTCTTCTTTCCTCCTTTCTTTCCTTTGGAAATCCTCTTATTCTTACCGATGGCCATGGCTAAAGCTTGTAGTGCGTAGAGCTTTAGCTACAAGCGGCCGTAATACAAAAATCGCACAAAGCCCTCAGAGAAGTAATAGATCGATCATATAGCCTTTCCAGAAGAATTAGGCAGTTGGATACTTGGGGCTTGTTTTGTTGGAGGGAATGGGATGAAAAATGAATCTCTCCCCTTATTTGGTTTAAAATTTTAGAGAGGAGGGGACCTAAAATATCTCCCCTCATTCCCTCCCCCCTATTTTGGTTCCTTCCAAATTGGGTTTTTTTGAAGGAAACCAAAAATTATGACTATTTTACCCTATCAATTTTATTATATTCCCATCCATACACTTGGTAGGTTAAAACACATCGTTTCCCAACTTTTTCCTCTGCTCTCTATAAGCAGTTCAGTTAACCAACATCTGCTCTTCGGACTTCTTGCCAGTTATAAGTTGAATTAATGTGGCAAGTTAAGTATAAATTAAGTATTGTGAAATTAAGCTACATATAAATCCTATTTTTTAATTATTTAAAAAAATTATATTAATTATTTTAATTAATTAAATAGAATGAGTGATTAATTTTCATGAGTGAAAACTAATTTAAATAAATTGTATAAGTAAATAAATATAAATCAACATATAAAGGCAAAATGGTAAATTAATTATTAATTTTCCTCCATTCCCCTCCTGAACCAAACAAAATATCATAAAAAATCCGCAAGTAATTTTTTTCCAATTTTATTTAAAAATTTAATTTTTCCTAGGGATTTCAAATCCGTAGGTAATTTTTTTCAATTTTATTTAAAAATTTAATTTTTTACGGATTTTAAATCTGCAAAAAAATCTGCTAGTATTTTAGATTTTTTTACTAGTGATATAACAATTTTCAAAATTTGGATCAAGCTCTTCCTTTGGTGTCACTGTGAAGGTAACAGTTATGAAATGTCATAAACTTAGAAGAATGGGTACTACTATAGTACAGACGAATAATCATTATGCTTCGACCAGGTTATTTGATGGCAAAAAAAAAACCTGGTTATTTGATTTTTTTTTCCATGGAAAAAATTATTCCCATCACTTTCAGATTTGCCGGATTCCCACAAGACGCTGTAAAAATAATTCATAGAAATACTGCGTTCAGATAGAGAGACATGAATTGGAGGCTAGTTCCCAAAGTGCATTTCAGTATTACGGTACATTTGTTTCCAAAAAAAAAAGTGATTTCCATCACTTCTAAATTGTGTATTTCCGGGGCAATATTGAAGAATTGAATTCAATCGGTTTAGTATATGATTTAAGTAAACGGATGCATGAATCTAATATAGTTTTGTAAAAATAAATTATAAGCGAAAAATAATTCATATAAAGACCCACTTCTAGTTCCTAAGACAATAATGCTTTTTATGTTTTTTCCAATGGGTTAATATAATCTTTGGTCTCTTGAGTTTATCTTCATTTTAGTTTGAACCCTCAAGCTTAATTTTATTTAAAATATTGATTCCTATTATCTAATAAAAAAATATAGACCATTTTATTCCTTGACGGATAAAACAATTCATATACAATGCCCAATAATAATTTCACAAACATGAATAAAACTTTATTGATAATCGTATTTCCGACGATAGTGCTCAAAACTTCCAAAACCCTCTTCAAACATGCATTTCAGTATGGGAAGAAAAAAAAGTGTAAGGGAAGAAGAATCTGTGTGTGTGTGTGTGTGTGTGTGATGCACTCTGCAAGACCTGTCCCAAAAGAAACTCTTTCTAACAAAAACATGGCCACGATGAATGTAATTACCTCGCTTAAACAAAACAACTAATTATTGACATGCACAAAATCACACAAACAAGAAGGGTGAAACACAATAGATATTCTAAGTAAAACAAGTAAGAAGCATAAACATCATAAGCAAAACCCAAGATATTACACGTTAGATTAATGATGATGGGGATTTGGAATTTTTGCCCTTGTGTGTGTGTGTGTGTGTGTTCACTATACCTATCTTGAACCATTTTTGGCTATTGGTGTTCGTTGGTGGTAGCTTCCAGTGGCTAACTATAGTGTGGTTTTATTAAAAAAACAAATTAAAACGAAAGAAATTAATGGAATCACCAACAATTTTTTTTTTCATTTTTTAAATTGAAGCAATTTTAAAAATAATTAGAAACCCCTTTTGCCAAAATAAATGAAAAGTTCCATTGCCTATGAATGAGCAAGACCTTTTACTTTATTCATCAATAGCCTTTTTTTAATTATTTTTTGTTATCACTGTGCTTACAATGGAGGACGGAGCAAAGAGTGGTGGGTCATCCAAAAGGAAATAGAGAAATGATGGAAATAAAAGTAGGAGAAAGATAAACCGTGTGGAGCCCATTGTAATTTTTTCAAAAAAAAATGATCTTTATCGAAATAAATATAGAATCTAATTTTTTTCCAATTTTTTTGAAATGATAATTTATCATTGCTCCGTTTCCATGCATTTCGTATCATTCCATTTTTTAGTTGTGGATACCAATTCCACCAACCAAAAGAGTCCATATTTTTTATTATTTTGCTTGTTATTAAAATATTCATATATGATTGGTATAAATAGTATATTGATAAACACAACCATAATGATCATCACATTAGAAATGATAACATTGATTGTCAATTTTCAAAACTAGATTTGTCAATTTCCTAGCTATACTAAAGTTGTTAGTTTTTTTTATTGACAAACATCATATTAGAACAAAAAACTTAAGTAGAGCAGATTGATAATTTTATTATAGAAAATTAACAACTAATGTTATGTAATCAATTGATGATTAGCCATGTCGTGGGGAAGTCAAATAAAAACTAAGCTAAATATAATATAGTAGCACTAACCTAAGTCGATATCTACGTGGAGTCTATTGTCTATACTATTTAATCAAGTGTAATTAACAATTTAATTCAAGAGTATTGAGTGTGGTTTTCACTATATAATTAAATTAAATAAATGTATTTAAATCATATAAGATGAATGTCCTAAGTTATAGAATATACTAACCTTCCTTGTCTAATTTTAATATTAAGCTCTTCTTTTAACTAAGCACAATGGCTAACAAAAAACCTTGCTAATCAACATTGCTAACTTTTCAATATAATCTAAACTTAGAGTCAATTAATCAATCAGGAATATTCTAGTGTTTAGCTTATGTTAGACTCATAAAAAATCCTCTTCACCTCCAATTAATTACTAGAAAACTAGTAAATCAATTGATTTCAAGATAATAGAGAAAAGCAATTGAAACAGGGTCTTCATTTTTCACGGACATAATTTGGTTTGCCAGAAGTTCTGAGGCAAAAGGAAGAGTTTAAGTATTTAGTGGCTTGTTAAGTGCGTTAACTGAGTTTGGATTCATTACTTTGGGGTTAAATTTTAACTTTGGGGAAAAGCGAAGCATTATGTGTATCAGGAAATTAAGTTGCAGATATAAGTCACTAACTTTAGATGACTAACCTAGGTAATTGGCCTCTCTTGTGTCTAAAATTTTGTGCGATTTTAACACACATCTCAAGCTTTAAAATAAGTCCTATAACACATTATTTGGATGAGTGTATTATAAATTATGAAATTTTAAAGATTCATATAGAAAACTGTAAAGAATACATTTTTGCAAATGAGTAGAATGCACTTTGGCTTGTTTGATGCAGCAAGGTTTAAGAACAGATGACTGGGCTTATTTTTCCTTTATAGAGGATGAAAAGAGCTTTAAATAGAGCTTAAATCACTGCATTTGAAATTTTGTATTATGAAGTTTTAAGGATTCACGCAGAAGTTGGAATTTTCTAGTTCAGCATTTGAATGTGAGTATCTAGACAGTTGTGCATAAACGGATTTTTAAATGGCTAAATGATCTTTGTTGATCATGAAAGTTGTTAAATAAATAGTACTCATAATAAGGTTTAAAATGAGTACTAGAATGCATTATTTGAATGAATAGATTGCAAAGTTATGAACCAATAAAGTTTGGTTCTTAAATCTGGAAAATTAGAAAAGTTGCTTGACAAGCAGCAATTTTTGAGCAATGATTTATGAATATGTGTTGGCTATAATTAGTGAATGGTAATTTCCCTTGAAAGATGATACAGAGAATTTCATATAGAAGCTTGAACCATAATATTTGAAATTTTATAGAATAAGTTATGATTTTTTAAGATAATTGAAAAATTCAAAAGTGAAGGAAAGAAAAATTGATATAAAGGCATAGAAATGGGGTTAGGAAAGAAAATAGTTAAATGAAGCTCGATAAATGTATAATTAGCATAATACTATATGTGTATGTTTTTCTTTAGGATTTGATATCTGCTGCTTGAGCATCCCGAGCAAGATTGGAAAGGGATTGCCAAAGAAGGTAAAGTTAAATGAAGGGAGACAGGTAGAAACCCTTTTTATCTTATTCTTATATAATTAATTCTACATGTTTGTTTGTGCCATGTGTGTTATGCGTGCTGTGATACATGGATCAATCGATTTTGTGAAAGAATGATTGTATACTCTTAACAGAGAGGTACTTTTAAAATAGAGTACGGATATTGTTTTACAAGCTTTGGTTAATAGCCGATTCTAAAAAGGAACGGGTATTCAAATGCTCATTGATTGAGCGATACTCGTAAGAATATGTTATTGCATGTTATGCAATTTATTATTGTCCATGGCCATGTGATGTGCAAAGCTATTGAGGGAGAACCTCATTATGTGAATTATTGTCGTATGTAGGCAAAGCTGTTGAGGGAGAACCTCATTATGTGAATTATTGTCGTAGCATGTTTGATACTGCGGTTTTTATGGGGATTTTCAAATCCCATCCTCCATTTCAACAACTTACAACAAAGGCAGAAAACTAAAAAGGCAATGAAGTGGTGACAATAGAAGCATAGAAGGTGAGAAGGATGGATAAGGAAGAGGAAGATGGAAGAAACCCCCCATTTGCATATAATTTTGTTTTAATTAATAGTTATTGAATTATTTTTATATAAGCATGGATGGCTTAAATGGTCATGTATATATGATTGTATAAATTATGTTTATAGTAATATGAGATAGAAGGTAGCTATGAGGGGAATGTCTGCCCATTAGTTAAATGTAAGTGTTATCCTTGACAGGTAATGGATAGAGGAATATGAGTTAATAAGTAGATGAATCTAGAGAACAGTTTTAAAGGAGAAATTGTTTTCAATCTACAACTACAGAGTTAAAGTCCAGTATCAAATATAGTTTAGTGGATCTTTTTGGAAAACAATTATATATAACAGTTGTTTTAAGATGTTTAAAATTTTTTGGAAAATCTCATTCTAACAAATGTAGACAAAAGGTATTTTATGGAAAGGTAGGACTCTTTTTCCATGGGCAAGATTAAAGAATGGGTCTTACACTCTTCATTGTTATGCTTGTTACAGACTCAACATCCAAGTGAAATCATTACACGTGATGGTGTTAAACGTCGCTTTTTGACTGACACCGTGTTTTCAATTACTGCAACTTGGGATACTTAAATTGTGAGTTGGTTGAATATTTTAAATATCTAGTTTACTTGGTTTTCTTATTTTACTATATCTTACACATGAATTATGTCAGAAGGATGAGTTACTTACCATGGTTAGTGTTAATCACTGTTACTAAACAGCCTAAGACTATTTTATAAAGGGTCATGGTCCATAGACTGAAGGTGTAAAGGAATGTGAAATTCTAGGTTAACAAGAGTCTCTCGCTATTAGATAGGGGATAACTCGGGTATCTAGGGTCTTCATTATGGATGGCGTGTGCTGGGTAAAGATGTTGAGAGATGGCGAAACAGTACAAGAGATCGTGAAGGCAATGATGATGATGAGTTAAGTATTGTTGAAGAAGATGAATCTATATCTGATATAAACGAAGCTCGCTGGAATCTGCCAAGCTCTGGATGGGTGAAGGTGAATGTGAATGGAGCCTTTTGTTAGAATAGGATTTGATCAAGAGGAGGGGTGAATTGGTCTAATAAAATTTTTAACACAATTTAAAACTTCACAAAAACGAAGAGTAAAGACACTGAAGGAAAGAAAAATATGAACACGAAGAGCTTATCCTGGTTCGGTCTCCTCGACCTACGTCCAGTCCTCAAGGCACTCCCGAGATTTCTAAATTCACTATCAGCAACAGATAAGGCTTCACAAGCCTTTACAATCTGGGAATCACTCCCCCTTTCTCTTTTCAATAAAACAGAGTATGACACTCTCTGTTTCCTAACTCACGTTCACCCAACCTTACTCAAGGCCCTTTCTTTGAGAATCTCACAAATTTACAAAGTGTTTCTGCCTTAAATATCTCTCTCAAAAGAGTAGATGGCTAATAATGAAGCTCAGTAAGTATAAATGAAGATTTTACAGAAATGCAGACTTTAAATGCTCGGTGTAGTTCTTCTTGTCTCTGTAATGAATGCTGGTCCTTTTATAGTTGAATCTTGATGATTTGTCCGTTAGACTGCATTCAATAGCCGTTACTCTCTTCAACGATCAATTGCTTCTGCATTAATGGCATTTAATGCTTTTGATTCAGTCGAGGTTGAAGTTTGCAGAGGAACGTTAAGAGCTCTGAGTCTCGGACCATGCCTGTGCTTTTTTCCTATTTAATGTTTCAATCTGCTGCATTTATGGGAGCAGTTAGAATTCAAAATGTCGTTATACAAATAAGGAAAGTAGGTGTAAAGCGTAGGTATGGTGTGTGTCAGACTCAAGCCTGTCAGAGAGAGAGAAATAATGATGCTCGAGTGAAAAGTCTTTATGCTCGAGTGTTTGCTCAAAATGTTTCAAAGAAAAGTGCAATGCTTTGATGTAATGCTCGAGTGTTGTGTGGAAGTGTTCTGAAAAGAGTCAAATACTCGAGTGAAGATTTTCAATGCTGGAGTGTTGATTAACACTTTCTAGGAATACTCGAGCATTCTGTGCAAGTGATGAAAAATCACAATACTCGAGTGATGAGAAAGTGATACTCGAGTGTTAGCGATACTGGAAGTGAATACTGAAAATTTTTTAGCTCGACACTCGAGTGATGAAAAGCTGGTGCTCGAGTGTTGATAATGCTGGCAGACAATACTTGCAGTGTTGTCTTCCAGTGCTGAGTGAAAAGTAACAACACTCGAGTGCTGAAAAACTGTGCTCGAGTGTCGTCTCTGCTGGAGGCTTTCACTAGGAGTGTTACTTGACAGCACTGTCAAAAGTGTGAACACTCGAGTGTTGTAAAAGTAGCACTCGAGTGTTGGCTGTGCTGTTAGCCAATGCTGGAAGTGTTAACTGACAGTGTTGAGAAAAATGATCAACACTCAAGTGCTGAATTTCATCACTCGAGTATTGGCAATACTTTCAGCCAATACTTGCAGTGTTGACTCAAAGTGCTTTCTAAAACATCAATGCTCGAGTATTGGAAACCTAGTGCTCGAGCATTGGCTCTGCTGTTAGCCAATACTTGCAGCATACACTCAGAGTATAGTCTAAAAACTCATTTTCAAAGCTCAGTGCTCGAGTGCCATTTTCCAATACTCGAGTATTGACAATACTTCATGTCAATACTTGAAGTGTTATCTGAAAGTGCTCAAATTTCTTAAGTTTAAAACATGTAGCACTCGAGTATTGAATTCCACTGCTCGAGTACTGTCAACACTATGTTAAAACACTCGAGTAATTTCAAGAAGCACTGATTCAATACTTAAAACTTGTGATTCAAAAACTCATTTTATAATCTTTCAACACAATATTTGTTATCATCTAAACAAGGTATCAACACCTTTTTTGTGACAGCGGGAATTTGGTGCGGATGGGTGTTGAGTAATGAAGATGGAGCCTTCCTTGGTGGATTCATGCACCATATAATGAAGGGAGATAGCTTCACTGCAGAATTATGGGCACTTGTGCTTGGTTTAAAGATGGCTTGGGACAAGGGCTTTATGAAACTGATTATCGAAACAGATTCAGTTGAAGTGGTTAGGTTTTGCGTAATGATGAGGAAGACATGGGTGCTCATCCGGATGCTGATCTTCTTGAAGAAGTGAAAGCGATGATAGTACAAGACTGGGTGGTAGAGGTGATCAATATCCCTCGAAGTGTGAACCATGTAGCAGACAACTTAGCAAGTTATCGTCCTGTGTTTGAACCCTAAGGGCCCGTTTGGTATGATGGATTTTGAGGTTAGGAAATGGAAATTGAATTGATTTCCATGAAGATTGTATGTTTGGTACAATGGAATTGGCCTCCACATGGAAGCCAATTCCATTAAGATAGGCTGAAATGAATTCCACCAAAGAAGCTTAGTTTTGCAATTCCATGTCCCCAATTCTTCTTCTGCCCTATGCCTTCTATCTTCCTGCTTCAACTGTAGCTGTCGGCAAACTTCTCACCTACAGCCGACAAAGATAGTGGCGGACAACAACCTTCCCACTCCTCCATCTTCTCCATCATCTCCGTCTTCTCCTTCCCACTCCTCCGTCTTCGACCACGAAATCACTATAGCAGCAGATCTGGTAGGCACTAACCATAGTGAGCTTCTCACCTTCAACCACAGTGATCAACAGCCAGTGAAGATAGCGCGGATGACAACCTTTTCCACTCTTCCGTCTTCTCCATCCTCTTCTCCTTCCCACCCCTCTGTCTTCAACCACACAAGCACTGTAGCAACAGATTTGCAGGCACCGAAGCAAGTGAATATTTTTTTTGTATATTTTTTATTTTTAAATATAAAAGGGTATTTTGATTTTGATTTTGAGCATCTGGAACCTTACGATTTAGCAAGCGAATGCATTGTAATGCAAATCTGGGTTGAAGCTTTTACGATGAGGCTAGAATGTACTGTGGCAGATCTGGGTTGAAGCTTTTTTTCGTCAAGGGTTGAAGCTTTTTTTAATTTTAAATACCAAAAAGGCATTTCAGTCATTTTATATAAAAAGTAGGTTCAATTTCCATGATATACCAAACGCACTTTTAAACTCCATATCCATCTCCATATCCATTTTCATTTCCATCAAAATCAATTATGCGTACCAAACGAGGCATAAGAGAATTTGAGTAACCTGTTTCATATGGACTATAATGACCCTTTGATTGTAAAAAAAAAAAAGGTACACAGCCCCTTCTAACAAACGAATAAATTTATAACAATTGCTTCAAGGTAAGGACAAGATAAATAAATGGACGCACGCATTTGGTGTAGATTCAATCTTTTATTTTATCTTTTTGTGTTTTTAAATTTATTCAGTGGCCGAATCTGATAAACGTAACTTTTTATTTGCATATTTCTATTGTATATTGTACTTTCACTCTTGGTTGATTAAATTACGATTCTCACTTTTATATTTATGGAGAAGTTGTGCTTTGAAACATGAAGTGATTGTTTCAAGTGGGACGCCTTTTTGTATTATGCTAGTCTGCTAAGCTTTAGAACTTTATGCCATTCAAAATTTTTTCTTGCCTCAAGAATTGCTTCTCTAGTATACTTTGTGATTTTAATTTAAATGCACATATTATATGGTCTGTTAATGTTATAACGATATGATGTATAGTGTGAATGTTTATAGGCTCATAAGATTTCATCTGACGGCATCATGTCTTATAAACCCCAAATATTGAAGGAACTTTAGTACATATTCTATATAACCTCCAATTGCACCATCATGTTGCCTGCTTAATGTGCTTAATTGTAATTTGTAAGGTTAGTGATAATTAGTTTAAGCCCTATAAATAGAGACTATTGGTTTAAGCCCTATAAATAGAGATTGTGTACTAAGTATTGGTTTACATAAGTGAATGAGAAAATACCCTCTTGCTTTCTGTCACAATTTCTTGTCTTGCTATTCTCTTTTTCCACACTTCAACCTTCTCATTTTCATAACCTAGTCTTGATTTTACTAAATTGATAGCTTAATAATTATACTTTGTTGTTGCTAGGGATCTTTTAGAAGTAGGATAATTAAATTAAGTCATAAACATCAGTTGGACATTCAAATAGAAAAAGAACAACTCTGTGAGTGTACCGTAAATGTCAATGAGTGGTTTCCAGTTTCAGGAACTGGATAGAATAATGAAGTAAGATTAGGTTATTTACTTTTGAGTTTATCTCATCTTCCCTCTTGTTTTTTCCCAACAAAAATTTGAATTGAATAAGAATTTATGGCTGTGTTCTAAACATGAGTGGCTAGCTTTTCAAATTTCTGCAACTATTTTAGGCCTTTTTATGGATAATACATGAAATACTTCACAAAATTTTTGTGATTAGCACATATTGCTGTATAGGAGCAAGTATATATTTTGAGAAGCTTTATCGTGAACTTTAGAAATACAAAGGGCAGAAATATCAAGGAAAATACTTAAATCAAGTTAATTATACACATTATGTTAGGTTATTCAATAACATGTAACCATGTATGATGTATCCTTTTTTGAAATATAATCATTTAATTATAAACCAATATAAAAAAATAGGACATACAACCATGCATATGTAATGGGAGAATTTAACATAATGGATAAGAAACTTAATGTAAGTATAGTCTAAATATTAATCATAAGCCCTTTACACAATCATAATCGATTTTCCATCTTCTATCGCAAAATTTGGAGGCCACGAATAAAGTTGAGTTAGTTGTGGTGCATGCTAATTTGTTTCAAAAGATTTTAATTAAGCAGGTGTCAAATAAGAAAAGGGAAATAATAATGAGATCAAATAGCAAAGGAAGTGGACTTTGAAGGTCCAACTTTATCGTGTGGACTTGAAGTAGGACTTTGTGTATTATCCAGCATTTTTCTATAAATTGAAACAGAGGCCAAACCGATGGTAATGAGGTAAGATAAGGCCTAGAAATAAAAGTATAGAAAGAGAAGATGTTAATGGAACAAAGAGACCCTGGTCAATTTAGTCCTAAGGCTTTGAAATTATTAAGAATGTAAGCCAAGGATGTAAATGTCATTAAGTATAAAGATCAAGGGCAATATGGTCATTAGATATAAAGGGCTAAACCAATAATCAAAAGCCAAGTTAGAACCTCTAGATAGAAAGTACAGAAAAAGTAGATGTTGATGGAACAAAAAGATTAAAGTTAACTTGGCTCTAATGGTTTGAATTTTTTAAGAACTCCGCAGTTAAGCGTGCTCGCCCTGAAGTAATGTCAGGATGGGTAACCTCCTGGGAAGGACCCAAGGGTCATTAGACAAAAGATCAAGGGCAAAAAAGTCAAGGACAAAATGGGAATTATGAAAAGTTAGACAAAGCAAAGGCATTTTGGTCATTAAGAGAAATGTAAGGGCATTTTGGTCATTTGAAAAAGTCAAAAAGTCAAACAGTTTACCAAGATATCAGAAAAAGTCATAAATGCCCAAAAGATAGAGCAGGACTCACTGATTAAGAGAGATTTGACATATTGCCGAAAATCGGCCTAGATTTTTATACATAATTTTGAAGATTTAATGGCCGAAAATAATTATTTGAGGTATCAAGAGACCTTAATCAATTGAGTTCAGGGCATAGAAAAATGAAGTGAATTTTATAATATTTTATCAAATTATTGCCCAATATATGATTAAGGCGAATACACAGAACGAAGGGAAAAATGCCCGAAAATACACGAAAATCCTAAAAATGTAATTTTATTAAAAAATTAATTTTAGACAATTCGGAGGGCAATTTGATGAAAAGAAAAGGGTTATAGTATTTGTAACATCCCATCACCTAAAAAAAGAAGATCAAGCTTTCGTGCACGGTAGACACAGAAATTTTGGGGAGGTTACTTGTGGAGAATATGAGGAGTAATGATGAATCGTAAAAAAAATTGATTAAAGATCACATGGTGGCGTGGACGGCAATGGAGAAGGTTGGGGTCGAGTGTTGTAACTTGGAGATTTTTTTTAAAAAAAAATTGAGAGCTACCGTACAGTAGGGGTATTATAAATACCCCCACCCCCTCACACAAACCACACCCACGCGCGTGCGTGAACACACTTTCACCGAGAGAGAGGGATGCCGGGGAAGGAAGAGAGGGGACGTTGGAGAGAGAGGGAGAAGAGAGAGAAAGGTTCTTTCCAGTCTAAAGGTCCTACTGCTGGGATTATTCAGGTAGATATTTTTTCACCGAGAGAAATGATTTATTTTCAGTAAACTTCTTTATGAAAGTTGTTATAAATATTTTTCTTTTTCTAATGATTGTAATATTATGTTGATTAGAGAATATTTTTTGATTTCGATATTTTTTCAGTTAGAGTTTTATTGGCATAAGACCAATAGTAAAGAAAATTCCATTATTTATTTTTATGTGAGTAGAATTATTTATTTAATATCTGAATTATTTTAGAAATTATTTATCTATTTTGTTGTTATATACGGTTTCTAATATATATGATATTTGATCTAATAAAGTTGAGTTAAATACTTTATTTGATATTCTGGATGTAATAGTAAATCCTTAATAGCTTAAGTATTTTATTTGAAGTTGTTGGAGATAATAATAATTTTATTTATGAGTTAAATATTGTATTTGAAGGCTTAAAATTTTAAGGTTGGAATTTTTTAGTGTGAAATTATTTTTTTCTATTGAGATATTAATATATTTAAAATAGATTAAGGTATATGAGGATTTTGATAAAATGAGATATTTGAGAAATTATTAAGAATTTTATTTTATGAGTATTTTAAATTCTAGATTCAAAATAATTTTGGCTTTAAAAATATGTGTACATATATATATATATAATTAGTAGTGGTCATTGTGGTATTTGGGATTCTAAAGGGATTTAAATCCCTAAGTTGTTATTTTTACCACCTAAATTAGTTATTAAACTAAAGTGTGGTAATATTGAATTGTGTAGATTAATTGTGAAAAATTGTTGATTTTGAGTACGGAGATTTCTGTTGTGATAGTGTTGTCTTTGCTTGGCGAGAGGTAACCATTTTCCACTTATCACAGATATTGATTACTAGCTTTTAAGTTAATTTGACAATATGCTCTGATGATATGATATATGGGTTTTATATGAAGAAAAAAAATGTTAAGTGGGATTGGTGATTTTTGGGAAAAAATATATACAAATATGAAAAGAAATTTATGGATGGCTACGGCTGTATCCACAACAACTAGACTGTTAGGTGGCTACGGCTGCACTGAAACGGATAGATCTATTACAGAAGTATTGGTGGGTGGCTACGGCTGCATCCATATGAGCAATACCGTTAGGTGGCTACGGCTACACCAAAACAGATCATATCTGATACATGAGATGCTGGTAAGTGGCTACGGCTGCATCCACATGATCAAACCGTGAGGTGGCTACGGCTGTACTGAAATGGACAGTTAGGTGGCTATGGCTGCATCGAAACGGATGACATCTGGTTAAGGAAACACTGGTGGATGGTTATAAGTCCATATTTTGCATGAAGAAATTTCACCTAATATTGACCTCTTTGTATGTTATTTGAGTTTAAATGAATCAATTAGAGGATATTTGTGTTAATAGGAGAATAAATGAATTAATGCTAAATTTGATATATTTGATCAATTCTTGAGTCATTATTTCAAATGCACAAGATTACATGTTTGTGTTTGTGTTATATGTAGGACATTGGAGAGTTAAAGCTGAGGGGTCAAAGCTTCTTTGTGTCACATGCTTCGGCCAACAAGTTTCCTGGCTGAAGCCAACGAAGCCTGATGCTCTCTGTGCCACATGCTTCAGCCAACAGGTTTCGTGGCTGAAGCCAACGTCCGTACAGCTACAGCAAATCACGTGGGTAACTAACTGAACAGAAAATGTAACGAAATTGGTTAAAAACTAACTAGAAACAGTGACGGTGCAATCTTTTACCCAGATCATCTCTTTATCCAAGAAGCATCCTTTTACCTAATCCATCCTTTTCTCCAATATAATTTTTTATCCAGGGGCATTGCTTTATCCAAGAAAAACCATCTTCTGTAACCCAACCACTTTGCAGAGATTTTTGCAGCATTATTAATTCATTCCATCCTCCGAGAATCACACTACCCTTTCATCCATACTTTCCTTTCTAGATTTTCCAGCTATTTTGGCGAGCCATTCTTACTTCTCCATTAATCATTACCTCCATTGCAACATTCTGATATTACAACACCAAATTTGGAATCGAAAACGCACGTGCTATGTCTTTTTTTTCTTCTGATCAGTACGCTCACATCTAGCATCTTTGGATTAGCATAACTGCAGACCTTGGCTCTTCCTCATTGTCCATTACTTCTAGATCTCGGTTTCTTCACGGATCAGTAGAAAAAAATTCCATCTCAGTCCTCCATTTTCCTTCTGCACTTTTTTATATAGCCATCTTTACTATAACTCTCCCGGAGATCATCATTGCTCCATCCATCTCTACCTATCTCCGCCTCAACAAAGCAGATTCTCATCTTCCTGTTCATTCTCATCATCTCCAGCTCTCGCAGATTGAACACGACGCTACTGTTTGCATAACTATGGTCATGCTTAGAGTCCATTTCACCACTGTTGCTGTTGCTGTGGAGCTCTTCATGTCCAACTGATTCCATTGCTTTCCTGGGAGTTATGACCGAGCCAGAGTTTGCTTGATAGGGAGTCCATCTTTCTCATTGAGTGCTTTGCTTTGGATTTAAATTTTGCATAGACGCTGTATTAAACAGATTTGAATAGAACAGGACTCAGACTCATTATTGCCATGCTAATTCATGTGGTTTGATTGGATTTACATATTCAAACGATAAGCTTCTCAATATAAATTAGCTGTTATTTCTTTCATTAGCTTGTTCGAGATTTTGATTGAATAATAGTGAATGATTCATGAGTAATGTTGATCGATGTTATTTTTGGACGTGTTTGAGTAATGTTTGTCTAACTTCTCTATGAATTGGTGTGAGAATTCTTTTATTAGAGTTACAGATGAACTCATATCATTAGGAAGCGATAAAGGCAGAGTCATATTGTAATATCCATAATTTCATACTAAATGAAATAAAGGCTAATATGAGGATTAAGATGATGAATTAGAGAAGAGAACTAGATGGCTCAACAAGAAAGAAAGATTAAGGGCCGAAGTTCAGGCACGGAGTTCCGTGTGAATTC
>JANTPZ010148369.1:0-16032 GCA_025593235.1 Vachellia pachyceras | reverse complement strand
TAAAGTGTTATCATAATTCCCTCCCAATTCAATTTGCATTTGATCAAACGTTGATGGAAGTGTTATCATAATTACGTTCCTGTTCTATATAGGTGAAGTCCAGAGGTGCAGTTCTCTATGCATTATAATCATAATTTATAGTTTCTTATTTATTTAAAAAAATTTCCTTTATTATCTATGGTGACTTATAATTTATAGTGGTGACTTATATTTTCTTTCTTTTTTTTTTCATGCAGACTCTGGTTGATCCAGAAACTTTAGAGAGTGATGGTGATGGGGAAGCGGTTGGCAATAATGTACAAATGATATGTGGATGGATATGTATGATCTCTGGTTGATTCGGCATTGAGTTGCCCTTGTGCTGACTAGATTGTATTTAGCTATAGTGTTTGACCGTAGCTGTGATGAGTAGAAAGCTCAAATCATCCTTTGATTATAAATCTGAGGAGAATTTTGTTCACAATTTGATCTCTAGGTTAATGGACAAGCATGTACTTATTGCTGTGAGTTGGGGCTGTATAAATTTGGAGCCATATCTGACAAGCTGTATGAATAGAATTTGTTTTTTGGGTCAATTGTGTGATTAAATAGGATTTGTTTATAATATATTTTTGTAAATACGTAGTTAATTCATATTTAAAATCAACGATGAATTTAGCGATAAAATTATCAAATATAGATATGTTAAATATATATATAATTGCCCATTTAGCGATGGAATATAATGCATTTAGCGACGAAAAAGTAAGGTATAATATTCTAATTAGCGATTAAAAATTGAAAAGTAAGGTATAATATTCTAATTAGCGAGGGAATTATCAAATTTAGTGACGGAATATAACTTATTTAGCGACGAAATTGTCAAATTTAGCGACAGAATATAATCTATTTAGCAAGGGAATTGTTAAATTTAGCGACGGATTTAGAGAGGGAAAACTTCCGTCGCTAAATCCGCCGCTAATTAGAGAGGGAAAAATTCCGTCGCTAATTCCGTCGCTAATTAGAGACGGATTTAGCGACGGAATATGTTTCCGTCGCTAAATTAGCGAGGGAATTAGTTCCGTCGCTAATTCTCTCGCTAATTTAGCGACAGAATACTTTTCCGTCGCTAAATCCGTCGCTAAATTGTCCGTCGCTATTTTCGTCGCTAAATTTAGCGACCCTCTTATTAGCAACGGATTTAGCGACGGACCTTTTCCGTCGCTAAATCTGCTTTTTCCGTCGCTAAACCAGCTTTTTCCGTCGCTAATTTCGATTTTTCTAGTAGTGTTTGGTTTCTTTTTCGCATTTTTTTTACATAATATTAAACACACCGACACAAATCCAACACATTTTAACACACTATTTGTAAACTCCTAAATAAAATAAACCTCACAATTGATATAAACTCCTTATGGTTCAGGGTACGAAAGCTCTCAACCCATAAACCATTCACAACTCACAATTTCATTCCGACTCAGGGCACAAAACTCATCCACAAGTCACTATCTGAAGTCACAAAAATCAAAACGATTATTAATAATTCTATTAACCATATAGGTCCAGATATATTCATCAAATCAATACTTAATATCTTAAACATACCAAAGACAATTTATAATGGGTCTAATTCCACGACAGAATCATAAAGTTAAAATCAAATTATGCAAGCTCTATAAGTTTGGCAACATCATTACTCCTTAAAATAGATTGACTACTAAGCCTACATTGATAGCTACTATCGAATTGTTGGCTCATTCCCTTCATGCCTCGAGCCACTAAGTTCATCACCTGGAAAAAAATAAACATTGATAGAATCAATTATAAATATATAATACGGGATTATAAGTCAGTGAAGCAGTACTGAAATGTAATACTCAACAAAATCAAGGTTTTCTATTTCATACAACCATAATACACAAGTGATCCTACCATCATACTCCTCTATATCACTCCATGACATGAATCCGGCTTAATGCATTGAGCAACCCGACCAAGGTCCAGCAGTAACATTAATTCAACTGGTCCCCCTTCGTTCTCCCTCCTGGGTATAGAACCGAAAGGTGTCTAGCCTCCCACCTGAGTTTAAGCTGACTCCCCCTGGGTCTGAGTCACATTAATGGCTTGTTTGGAAGGGCATTCTAAAACCTATGTTTTGTTGCAAAATCTAGGTTTTCCCCAAAATCTAGGTTTTGTCCAAGTACAAAATTTCTGAAAATCTATTTTAAATACAAAATCTCGGTTTGAAACCTAGGTTTAGAAAAATATATTTTTTTGTCAAATCACACCCTCTCTCTTAATAAATTTTATCTTTCCTACTTTTTCTTTCTTTCCTAATTTTTCATCTGTCCTCTTTTCTACTTTTTCTTTCTCTCTCTTTCCTCTTTCCTACCTATTTTTTGCCTCAAAATCTATAAAAGCTAATAACTTCCCAAACACAATCACTTTTCAAAATCTAGGTTTTTCCTCAAAATTCGTAAAAGCTATTCTCCAAAACCTAGATTTTACCTTGGAATATGTAAACGTTATTCTCAAAATGACTTTCACAAAGCCCTAAAGCCAACCAATATGATCATTAGTGGTGGCAACTGCTGATACAACACAAATCTCATCATCACAAGATCAACCTAACTACTTCAAATCACCTAACATTCACTCCCCCACAAATACATTAATTCGCAATTTATTCCATATAATGGTAAGCTATAACAATTTATCATATATATCTTTAAGTAAAAATGTATTCTTTGAAAAATACCTCACACTTCACTAAGATTGAATACATGAATATAAGAAAAAGATTCATAATAAATACTAAGGTATCGAAAATACCTTACAATCCATGCAAACATACAAAGTAAATTAACTATGGTTATCTCGACTCCAAGATATTTGTAAGCTCAAGTTACAAAAGCACCAACTACACTCAAATCAATCTACACAATGATATAGATGCAATTTTAATACGTATAAATTAAATAATTAACTTAGTTATATCAATTTAAAGTCTTGAAATAATCATTTAAAATCCATATTCCTCAATAGGCTCTTAATCATTTAATTTAAACTAAATGTAATCATTCCCCTCAACCCAACAATTCAATTAAAGCACAAATTAACTTCAATTGCACAAAATCTCCAATCTAAAGTTTAGAATTTCAAATATAAAACTATTAAATTATATATCCTTAATTAATTTCAATATCATAAACTGATTAACACTTCTAAAATATATTCAACGATACTTATAAATCATTCAACGATACCCGAATAGATGCAAACAATCAATGTAAAAGAAATTGTACCATATTTGAATCAAATATTTATTTTAAATTACTATATAGTCAAATCACAAATCTGAATCAAAGAAAATTAACAATTGTTCTCCCACTACCTTTCATTAGACAATTATTGACAAAACTCAATTTTTATTTTATATTCAAATCCTAAAATTTTATCTAATTAGTTTCATACTGCAACCGTTAAAAAGTGAAAATTTTTTAGAGAAACTTTTATACAGGAAGTTAATTGAAAAATAGTAGTTTTGATCACCTAATTGAACCTCAAATGAAAATCTACACTCAAGATGAGCAGTCGATGCCGCATGCGAGAGGAAGAGCAAAAAAACCGAATGACCTAGCCACTATTGCACGCGTGAGGGGAATGTATAATCCATGTATGTATTTCGTGGTGTGCTAAGCGCCCTTTTATTCCCTTTTTTATTTTAAATACATATATTTGTGTGTGTTTATATATTTTACTAAGGGCCACGTGCTCTTTTATGTATATATTATATTATTATTTTTTTAATACACACCCCCTAAGGGTTAGGGGCCATATATACATATTATATTATTTTTCTTTTTTATGTAATAAATTTTATTATCAATTATGATTGCTTTAATTCATATGCTCACACTTGGACAAATTCTTTTGACTCAAATCATTACCTAACAAATTATATTTAGCATAAGTATTATTTTTAATTAACAAATAAATCCTTTAAATAAATAATTTTTTTAAACATAATTAAATCCTCTGAATAAAAATTAGAATGTTACCCTATTTAGTAAGACAGCAGCAGATAAAGAAAGCATAGGAAGATTACCAAACGCGCGGAATAAAGATGTTTTCATCAGCCTCTAATTTTTTGATTTGATCTCCGAATCTGGAAAAAACAATTAATCAGCATCTTATCCATTAACCAAAGTGGTAAATAAACATTAAAACTAACTCCCTTATTTATCCTACGATATTTTCTTTAAAAAAAACTTAAGAGGTGATGTGGGTTAAATTATAGCTTACTCGTAAGAAATATGTATAGAGTTAAGACAAATTACTTTAGCTAGGTTAGATATAAAAAACAGTGACATACAAGATTGTGTTTGATAAGACGCTAAGATGAAAATGAAGTGCTATATTGGACGGAGTGACATGTTAAATTGTAAATATACGAAACTACTTCATTGATAAAAAATTAAAAATAGACAAAGCAATAAAAGATAGAGTTTGGGAGAAAGAGTGTATGTGCAAATTAAAATAAAAAGTACCTGATGAGGTCTTAGTGAGTTATTTTGTATACTTGGACAACCTTGTATATATATAGTACCAGATAGGAGGTTGAACTCGTAACCTTTGTATATATCTCTCAACTTCGGCAAATTCTCGAGACTCAAATCCTTCAAGCTGGGGAACAGTTTCTCTTGATTACCAACTTCACCTTCACATCCCTCAACAACCCCCTCAATTTCACAGCAATTCTCTATTCTTATTCTCTCAAGTGAAGGACAATGAGAAGCCAGGGAATACGAGAACAACCACTTCACTTTGTTGCATCCACGAATTTGAATATTCTCAAGTTTGGGGAAGCAAACATTAAAAGAAGAAGATGAAGAAGAAAGGTTTATAAGTGATTTCTCACAAAATATCCCCTCCCATTCTTTGCATTCATACACATCTAGTGTTGTCAACTTTGGAAGGCTCGTAACAATAGTAAGAGTGAAGATATTCTTCACTTTTGGGCATCTTCGCAGCTCAACATACGCAAGTCCATAGAGGCTAACACTTTGTGTGGGGCCCTTCCAAATACATTCCAACAATGGTAGTTTTACTAATGCTATATTGCGCAGTTCTAAATTAACCACCCTTCCTCTCTCATTCTGATTTTTCTGTGAAGGCATTGAATGATTACTTAACATTAATATTCCAAAAGATCGATAATGTGTGTGAATCACATCAGACTGAATGATGATACTATAACATTACGAATTAAACCCATTAACTTCACATATTTTTAATATTGTAATAAGCTAATCTCAATGAGATAAATTTAATGAAGTGCACAACGTGATATGTGTGCGTGTCTACACTTGTTTGTTTCAAATAAAAAAGTCTACGATAGCCACTTCCCATTTCCACAATAGTGAACTGGATTCGAAACATTATTAAAAACTAAACTAATTATTATCTGTTATGTTATTGGGGATATATTCTTAGAACTAATATATATACGTCGGTTAATTTTTATACTAAAAATTTAATAAATTATTTTTAAATATTTATATTTATCATTTTTCTACGTCTGAACACAACTTTTTCAAATAAATTTGAAAAGTACACATACGAATTTTTTAACAGAAGAAAGAGGTAGACTCAACAATAGAAAAAATCTCTTTAAAGCAAAAAACCACGACGTTTATTATACCTTTCAAAATCTAGACCCTATCAATTTTGCTTATTTGTCCAAGTGTTGCATTTGGCAAAACAAAAAAAATTGACATTTTTTTTGTAAACAGGAAGAAAAATTTATCAAGGAAAAAAATAACAAATAGAGATTAAAAATAATAGCTTTGATCATTATTCTTATTCATTACTAGTATTTATTGTTAGAAAAGCAAGACGTTGAGCTCAAAACAATTTTTGTACTTTGCAAATGATTAACACTTACTTGTTGTGGACATTCCAGTCCTCCTCCAAAAATGTCTCTCAATTTCGGCAAGTAAGACAATTGTAAGTACTTCAGTTTGAGAAGAGGTGGTCGATACCCATTTGTTGCCGCTTCATCAAGAAGCCTCTCAAGTTCAAAGCATTCCCATATGTCCAGTTCATATAGTGAGGGACAATGAGAAGCCAGAGAATATGGGAACAGCCTTTTCACTTTATTGCAACCGTGTATCTGTATGTATTGAAGTTTGGGGAAGCAAACATTAGAAGGAGAAAGGTTTTTGAGTGGTTCTTCACAAAATACTCCCTCCCATTCCTTGCAATCAGATACACGTAGACTCATCAACTCTGGAAGTCTTGTAACAATAGCGGGAGTGAAGAGATTGCGTAACTTTGGGCATCCCGACAGTTTAACATCTTCAAGCCTATGGAGTCTCACACTTTGTGTGAGTCCCTTCCAAATATATTCCAACACTGGTAGGTCATATAATTCTAGTTTACACAACTCTGAATTCAACAACTTCAAAGGTTCCTCTTGTTCTCCGACAGATTCTTCACTTTCTAATAATGTTCCTCTCATAACTTGAACTTCAAACATACCTTTCATTCTTCTTCCACTTCTTCGAATCCTTACAACTTTCAAACTTAGGAGAAGGGTCAATAGTTTCTGATTTCTCAGATGGTCGAAGCTATCTGCCTTAACCACCACAAATGCGCTCACGGTCCCATTCCCCTGTACATACATACATATTTATATATATACACATGTAATTAAAATTATAACTATGAAATGCACTGATTATTGCCTACTATCGACGGTGGATAATTTTTTTCTTTAAAAAATAAACTAGAATACAGGCATAGTATAAAGTTAATGGCAAAAGACAAACACGATTTTTTTTGAAGGAAACAACCCTCAATGACTAAGCACCTCCCACAATAAATAGCACACGGTGCAAAATTGATAATACAAAATTGTTTCCTTAACGAAAATATGAAATAAAATTATAAGCATTGTAAGAATTATTAAATTAATTAGTTGGGAAAACAAATTAAAATGAACATAAGAGGTTAAAAATTCATTTCCTTGACCAAAATAAAAAATAAAAAAGTGCTGAATATTGAAAAATAAAAGTAATTATTTGACCACAAAATTTTTATGATTCTGCTTAATCCATTCATTAATAGCCAAACCACTAAGGTTAGTGGTGATAAAGAAAAGTTGCATAAATATTTATAATTAGGGTGATCAAAGTCATGATCACGTGACAGTGTGAGGCATGGGTGATTAATAATTTGTTAGGAGATGAAGGCACATGAAATAGGATTTATAACATATTAGCCAACAAAATTACAGATGAGAAAAAAATCTCCCTCCAAAATCGACTTGTATTTCATTGGCGGGCCGCCATATGGGCTGTAGCAAAAATTAGGAGATCATCCTGATTTCTTCTTTCTACTTTACTTCTAAGAATCTCATATCCACTTTTAAGTTGAAAAATGGATCGTTCAAATTTAATATTTTATAAAATGATGGTCATAATATTGTAGAAACTAAAATTGTCAATTTTTCTTTACCGTAGGAATGAACTGTGCAGGTATATAGAATTTTAACAATTTAATTTTTATATTTATGTTTATAATAATTTTATAAAATATTGAATTCAAAACATCCATTTTTTTGTAATCAGGAGGTGATAAAAGAAAAGGTGAAAGAGGAAAAGGAGAAAACCCCGGATCATAGAAATTCAAGTTCAAAACAAAAGGAAACAAATTCATTTTAGAACTAAAATTTCAATCGCTGAATAACTACTCAAAACGTAATTTTTTTTTCCAGCAAATGCGTCAAGGAGGATTATCATTTCAAATATGCAATGATTAAAGAGGGATTCGAAAGAACTAAAATTTCATTCGTTGAATAACTTACGTGTGGATTATCTTTTGCATCATCAAGTAGTGGATCCCCTTGTGTAGCTTCTTCATCAACAAGCCTATCGAGGTACGGACAATCTTCTATTTCCAATTCCTTTAGAGGTGGACAATGACAAGCAGCAGCGGCATGGGAGAACACTTGTTCAAGACTATCCATTACTATCAATCTTAAAGTAATCAAGTGGGATAGCACTTGTCCTGTTTGAAGAAAGCTCGCATCAACTATGAATCTTCTCTTTGGACAGCGTGAAACCACCAAGTGCTTCATCTCAAAGCTTATATCTTTAGAATCCCACAAACATTTGTCAATCCAAAGGTAGTCCGCTCTAGAAATGAGATCTCTCATAGATGAATTCAAGGCAGAGACTTTAACGCCTTGTATACATAAAGCTCTTAATTCTTTAATGCCCTCATCATCAAAGTAGTCAAGGAAAGGAGCTTCTCCCCGTACACCCAAACATGTGGAATCATAGATAACGTACCTCTTCAATCGTGAAAGAGAGAAATTTTCGTGGATGGCAGATTTTTTATCCCAAAAGTATAGCTCTTCAAGTTGCTCACATTTTTCGACAACTCCTAAAGGATTTTTTCCAATTTCACACCCAAACACGTCCAAAAGCTTCAACCTTTTCATATGTACAATTCCAGCAGGTAATTCATTAAAATTAGATTGACGCAAGTCAAGAATCTCTAATCTTTTCAGTTGACAAAGAAAAGAGATATCACCCAATTCAATTCCTCTTAAGCATATGGTGTGAAGATTTCTTGACACAGTTGATTGGGGTGACCATTGAATCTGATTAAGCCAATATGACTGCCATTGAAAGCTAAATGTTACAAGGGCTAAGACTCTAAGTGTTTCAATCCCTCCAAAATCTTTGATGAACCATTTAGGACAAAGCAGAAGAATCTCTAATGTCGGACAACGCAATTGATTAGAGAGCTTAAAATTGTCTTTCAAGTTCCATAATGATATTACCTTGGTCTCTTTCAAACTCTCATTTTGAACCATCATTCTTGAAACCTCTTGGCTATCCACCAAAATTGCTCGATGTTCATGCTTCCTTGAGATCCACAGAGCTACATCTCGAACCAAGTCATGCATTTTTACACATGCTTCCTGATCTGTACGCATAAGTAAACAAGAGTCTAATAACCTGTTCTTGCTTGCTACAATCTCACTCCTCGCACCCTCCATTGTGTAAGAAATCTCCATAAACTCCAAAGCCCCCTTGGAAAATCGAATTAGATCCTCTATATGGATTTCATGATCCTCGGGAAACATAGAGCACAATAGGAAGAGGGACTGGGCTAGTGGCGGCAAATTATCGTAACTCAATTTGAGACAAGCATAAGGTCCTCTTGAACCCTCATCAATATCCAATGGTAGGGAATGTTGTAGCCTCTCTAGTGCTGACTTCCACTCCGCAATACCTTTTCCTCTTAATGCACTTCCCACTGTCACAATTGCAATGGGTAGCCCCTTGCACTCATCAACAATTTTTCCTCCCACACCAGCAAACTCCTCCAATGAATTGTTGGTTATGTTTGCATGCATCTTTAACAAAGCCCATGCTTCCTCATTTGTTAAGAGAGACATTTCAAAATTTCTATCACAACGCATAGAATCACATACATCTCGATTGCGAGTGGTTATGAGAATGCGACAATTTTCATGCAGCGGAATGCCAATTACTTGAAGATCTAGATTGCTCCACACATCATCCAAGATTATAAGAATCTTCATACGTTTCAATCCAATTAATAACCTTTGTGCTATGGTTGATTCAATCATATCAGGGAATGTCAAACCTGTTTTTCCTTTTACCTCCTCCTGGATGTTTCTCACATTTGGAGGTCGAGAGACAACAACCATGATCACCTTATCAAAAAGCTTCAGTTGTTCAACTTTCTTACCCACTTCGATTGCCAAGGTGGTTTTCCCCGAGCCCCCCATGCCATACAGACCCACCATCTTATTCTTGCCATCCTTGATAGCCTCCACAAGGCTGTTCTGAGTTGATTTCCTGGATTTGAAATACATGATCTCCTTGGAAGAAAACTGAGAACTGATGCCAGGAGGTGGAATCAATAGGGAGAAAGGATCAAAGTCGGAGTTGTTTTTGAGCTCTATCATCTGCTTAGCCTTATCTTCCATTTGTTTTGCTAAAGAATACTTGAGTGACACATTAAAACGTTTCTTCCCTCCTCCTTCAACCTTGCGTTGCAGCTTTTGCACCTCCTCTAGGATAGAACCCACATCTTCCAACCACCTCTTCACGGACGGCATTATTTCTTTGGTTTCTCGATCAGCTTCTTCCCTACGCTTGTTCACATCTGCTAGTTTCACCTCAAGCTCATCTTTTGCTTTCTCAACATTTACAATGAATTGCTTGAAGCGAAACAAATAACGGGCACCCTGTGAAATTGGATCCCATAGACACTCTGCGAGCTGGGTCGCAATACAAGTCCCGATTTCTTCCATCTAATGCACAAGGGAATACGATATATAAATAAACCAGTTTGTAATAGTTCCAAATACAAAATAATGTCACAAGCATATATAACACGTGTAGTTAGTATACACATGCACATATATTTGGGAAATATTAATCAAATCAAAGTGAAAATTAAGGAAACGAAGTTCGGAAGACAGAACAAGAATAGGACAGAATAAAAATGAATCCAAGGTTGATGGTGGTTGGTTTTATGTTTTTTGGGCTCCACAAAATTAATTTAAAAAACAAGAATGAGAGATGAAAAGGGCATAACCTGCAAATGTTTTGGATTAAGAACATGTTTGAAAGTTTGATGGAGAAATTTTTTTGTGGATTTCGAGGCAAAACTTAGATTTTGGAGAATCTGATAGATTTTGAGATAATAGCTTTTAATTATGGATTTCGATACAAAACTTAAGTTTTAAAAAGGTGGTTGTGTTTGGAAAGTTATAGTGAGAATAACCAAGGTTAACAAATCGGGATACAAATCATGAATCGGAAAACCCATTTTTAGAATCGTGAATCGAAACGTATCGTGAATCGTAAGATTCATGATCATTTGATAAAGATTATATAAATATATTTTTTCACATAAGAGACATCAAATAAAAATTTCTATTTCATAAATTCATAAAAATTGAGTCATTATGCCCCTACCATCAAAATAACAACCACAAAAGAACCACTAACAGCATATAAAAGTAAAATAGGGTGGAGAGAAATAAACTTCTAAAAAAAGAGTTATAAAATTTACTGCATGGATCATATGGATGAAACTTTGAAAGGAATAGAATAATAGACTTGATTGTACAGAAACGAGGTGGGAGCAAAGCAAAAAACCAACTCTCACACAAATAGGAAACTTGAAGTTTCGATGGGCATTGGTTGAATATAGATTGCACTGTAGTAGGAGGGGTTTTTTTACGGGGAAAAAAATCAATTTCTTTCAGGTAGAAGTAGGAATAAAAGGCTACTATTGCGGCAATTTCCCTCTCACATCATGGAAGGAAGAGGCCCGCTTCATCTTGCATCACCGAAATAGCAGTCGTCACACGATTCTTGAGTGAAAGATTCCAATGGGGGAAAGATTCACTATGGAAGTCAAATCTTTCCGTTCAATATCTGGATCGAATCGTGAGATTCGAATCGTGAATAATCGTAAGAGACAACATGCGATTCGGTGAGGGAAAGATTCATTATGGGAGTCGAATCTTAATCGAATCGTGAGATTCGAATCATGAATCGTAGGATTCTAACTACCATGAGAATAACAAAGTAAGTAAAAAAGATGAAAGAAAAGAAAGAAAAAAGTCAAAGAGAAAATTTATCATAAGAGAGTATATGATTTGACAAGAAAATAACTTTTACAAAATCTAGATTTCAAACTGAAGTTTTGTCTCCAAAATAGCTTTTCTGAAAGATGTGAATATTGAATAAAAATGAGGTTTTACCACAAAATCTAGATTTTGTAATGTGGTGCCAAACGAGCTCTAAAAAAAATACAAAAATGAGGGTAAAAAAGGACATAACCTACAAATGTTTCGGATTAAGGATGATTTATAAGCAAAATACACTAACTGCTTCCTATTTTATACACGCGCGTACTCTCTCTCTCTTGTATTACTAGTGATATTTTAGAATTCTATGTGGCAACTTTCTTTATTACATATAACTATATAAGTAACTGTGTCATGTAAATAAATAAATGTGGTTAATCACTTGGACCCTGCTTCTAATTCATGCTATATAGTTAATTAAAAAAATACAATTTTTTCGTCATGCGAAATAAAAAAGAAAGTACAAATAAAACATTCGAGTTATTTTTTTCAGATAAATACTATATTTAAGTTTTTCTTTAATTTGGCGAGTGTGTGTATGTATGTTGGGTCGCTACAGTGTTGTGGTAATATTGCATATATTGTTGCATCTAATAAATTAAATTAAAAGTTTTAAATTTACTTAAATTGAGAATAATATAAAAAGCATATAATTAATTCAGTGCTTAATTTAAAAATAATAATTCCTTTGTTTTAAAAAATATTTTTCAATTCAAAAAATTTCGTCAGAGACTTGAGCTTATTGTAAATTTATATTTTATTCAAAAATCTGAGTTTTGAGTTCAAATGATCATCAAAAAATATAATTTACGAGAAAATATCTAATTAAATTATTCTTAAGTCATCTATCTCTTTTAAGAATGAAAAATTTTTGATGAAAAGGCAATCTATATTGACGGAAAGTAGCAACATTACGATCTAAACAAAATTTTAAGGAACAGGACAACATTACACAGTTTTTTTAAAAAAATTTCTGGACACCTAATGCAACTCCGAAGATACTGCCAATGTAAATTTATCCCTTAACCCTTTAGAATATTAGAAAACGCAGAAATTCTTCAATTTAAATAGTTTCACGCCCAGATGCAAGGAAGAAACAACGCAACAAATTCTATAACTAAATTAAGAAAACCATTTTATTTTAAAATTAAATTCAAAAAAGTTTCAATTTCTTCAAATTCGTTAGCGTATATATATTTTGAATTTTGAAGGGAAGAAACTTATTTATATTTATTTCTTCAAATTCGTTAGCGTATATTTATTTTGAAGGGAATTTTAAATCGAAGATTTTTTCTTTTATTTTTGAAAAAAAACCTTGTACATGTTTTTAATTATGTTTTAAAAATAGATTTCATATACATTTTAGAATAAATAACTTTAGACGATAGTTTCAGCAATAGTTCTTAAGGCGCAGCTACAATGAATGCAAAATTAGAAGGATGATGATTAGAACTGCATCAGGCATAAAAGATTGATTTGATTAAATTAACTTATATTGGTGTGTAAATAATTCAATCAATATACAAATTATGTGATATTGAACACCCGCATTATTCCGATGTTTAATTTTCTAATAATTTTTCTTTCGCTTGACGAAAATAAATTTTAAAAACCAACATAACAAAGAACCTTGAAGTGAATGCTTACCTTTACCACAGATAGATGAATTTGTTGATGATAATTTAGAAACTTGAACAGCACAAGAAGCCTGATACGTATAATACAACATGAATGAATATAAATATATCTGTGTGTGTGACTACAAGATAAGAAAGAACAAATGAGAGATGAATATAAATGAGTCAAAGAAGGTATTTATATTATCAGTTTATTGTGAACTTCAGAAGGAAGGGAAAAACTCGTAATTATTTATTAACTCTTTCAAATTTCGTGCAAAATCAAGGATAAACAACTTTGGTCGATAATTACAGAATTCAGATGGTTGTTTTTTCGTTGTCAATCTCAATCAATAGAAAAAATATGGCCAAACATCTATTTTTTTGTTAAACATATAATACTCTCAAAAGAGAAAGAGTGCACACACTAATTAAGGAAATGTAATTTTTATGGACATTAAAATAAAGAACAAACATGCTGCTACATATCTTTCATAAGAATTCCTGATCACTTTGGAGGCACAGTAAGAATGACAAAGAAAAGCAGAAGAATGATGATATAATTTTCCTCTGAAACACTAAATTAAAAGAAATTATATTGTAAACTAAGAGGATTTGAATAAATAAACAAAATCAATGTACACGAAAAAAAAACCATTCTTTAGAATCAATAAAAGAAAAGAACATTTCCATGTTATTAATATACATATTTACCTGAAAGATATAAAGATGACGACCTCGATGATATATTTCAGGACTTTGAATGACAAGGAAAAGAAGAGTTCTGAAATAGTATTTGAGAATTCAGAAGGCGGCTATAAATACTCATTGATAAATAAAGACATGACAATAATTTATTCTTTACTTGAGCTCTTGAATTATTGATGGAGACACCAATTCCAAAGTTAAAAGTAAGCTAGATATTCATTGCTTAATGTTCATTCCAAGTTATATTCCATGCATTTACATTGCTTTATTATACGTTTCTTTCATTTCGGTTTATTCTACGTTTCATTTTCCTTTTGTTTTTTTTATACTAAGTACATATATCTTTCTACTATAGACAATTTTATTTGAAATATTATTAGACACTAAAATGTGGATAACCTTAGTACTAGATTATGTTATTATATTCTACCACTGTGTTAAAGAAACCTTCTTATTGGGCCCCAAAATAATTTTTATATGTTTTGCTTTTTTTAACCTGCAAAAGATAATCCATTAGTCAAAAATGTGTAAAGCTAACAAAGTGTTTCACGTGAAATGTAAAGGGAACAAAACGCCAAATTGGTTTCAAACATGCAAAATCCTAAAAGGATCAAGAGACAGAAACTGCTACAATAATAATAATAATCATGATAATAACAATAACAATAATGAATTTGTATGATTTCATCGGAACTGGAGTCACTGTATGTACTATCCTTTGAATCTCGATTTGATTTTTTTGTGTTCTATAGTGACCATCTATATATTTCGTTTTGGATTATCTGATTAAAAATATATCAGGTTTTGAATGATAATTTGACACTTGATCATTGTGCAATACAAATAAAAGATGATATATCCGCTTTTGAATATAAGAGATAGCCAGAAGATTTACTTATTCCTAAATATAATACTTCAATCTATTTATCATCCAAATTTATATTATATTCTCCAAAAAAATAAGCATATTGACTGTACATAAGAAGGGGGTTTTGTTCCAACGCACATGATTAAAGAGAGCTTTTTTAGAGAAATCAACACATATTGTATTACAAATGACTAATTAAACTAATTTTTTTTAATTTTTTTCAAATTAGATATCCATCTATCTTATTAAGAAATACTGCAAGGGGTCAATGGCTCTCATATAAACACATGTTTATGTAGTAGAGTGTGTTTTCGAATTAGATTGAGGTCCTCATCACTTTGATAAGCACCTTACCCTCATCAGATTCTAAATCTGATCTAGATTATCCAAATTTAATTTATTTCAACTGATTATTTTTATATTAGAAGTTCATTTTTCAAAAAAATGGCTAATAAATTATCTTTATTTTAGATCATATAACCATAAAATAATTTTTTTAAAAAATAAAGATATTAAATCTGGTCTGTACGTAGATATTAGATTAAAGATATATTAAATCTACATAAGCCACACAATTATTATATATTTTTGTACAATCTTCAATATAATTACATAACTCCAACACATCTTAAATAAAATAGTATAATTTCAAAGTTAAGATATATCTAATTTTTTTATTCATCACATATCCACGCATCACTACTTTAGTTCGTAAAACACAATGCAGACAAAAGAAAAACATTAGAAGACCCTAGTCTCATAATCACATTCACTGATTTCTGGTCCAATGATATAAAACACCAAATACTTTTTCCTGATTTTGCCACAAAAAAAGGAAAGAAAGAAAAGAAACAATTAATTAGCAGTTTACCTATTACATCACAATGGTACATATATAGAGACTGTTATAAAAGTAAGAGCTTTTGGGATAAGGGATAAGAGAAGAGAAGAGAAGATAGGAGAGCAATGCACATTCAGTTTTCTCTATTCAATTCATCAAGTACAAGGCCCTATTTATAGGCTCTGAGAATGAACTCCAAGAGTCACAACAATTAATAGGGCAATTAATACAGATATTAATTGTGACTCAACTCTTTAGTTTCTCAGTAACAATTTATGTACAACATTTATGATGAGGATGGTGAAGAGTC
>JANTPZ010148367.1:11716-23983 GCA_025593235.1 Vachellia pachyceras | reverse complement strand
TTTTTACATTAGCCGACCATCCATACCTGTCCACGTTTGATGAACACATTACGTATATCTATCATAATTTAAAAATACTAATGCTAATTTAATCTATTTTATGTACAATTAAAAATTCGTATGAGTTGGATTTCTAGTTTTATTTAGATCCAGAGGCAAATATTATGACTAAAAAATCGACAAAAGATCCAATGAAATCTTCCTATAATGATAGCGAAATACTAATCAAAGCTTGTGCTGTGAGGTTGAATAATATCCTCTCCGTGATGGTTGAATTAGATAATTAGTTTATAAAACTTAACTATTTATAAAAAAATTTAGTTCTTCTAAATAGTCTCTTTAATTAATTATATTAAAAATTATTTTTAGCACGTGTAATTTAGGGTTGTGCATAAACCAGATTCGGTCTAACCAGAGCTAAACCGACCTAGTGTGATCCAAGACAATCTGGCCCCAAGCAAGACCAGACCGGACTGATGTGTTCATGCTGGACAGGAAACCGGGTCTCTAGACCAAGTAATTTACTACAGTCTGATCCGAATTTATTTTTTTAAATAATAGCCTTCCCTCCAGAGTTTTGAGAAGCCTCCCACGTACCTGAGTACAGAGCCCGGTCCACACACGCCTCGGCCTCGGTTTTCTTTGTTTTATGCTTATAAATGCCTCTGATTCAGGTTATAATTGCCTCTGTGATATGGACCTACTGTTTTGTTGATCTAACAGCCTTATGGACATAAATTTGCAGAACACTAGAGAACACGTATGGATTCGCCTAATTGACTCCTTTATTTTGATAATCATTTGATGCATAAAATATATTTTAGGGGCATCTCAGGTTTGGGAATTTAATTTGCTGAAGTTTGATTCTGGTTATTTCATGTTTCTGCTGAAGTTTGATTGTCATCTGTTGTTGGTGAGACTGATCATGTAAAAGCCTTATTGCTTACAGGCAATGATATTGGGTGATATAGTGATACTCCTTACTTAGTTACATGCCTTGATTGAGCAACTATAGTGAATTTACTGGTTTAGATGCGGCTGGTTTTGTATTCTAGTCAAATTAAATTGAATTCACTGAGCATTTACTATTTAATGAAAGGGGCAGCCAGTTTTATATTCTAGTCAAATTAAGCTGAATTCATTGAGCATTTTGTATTTAATGAAGGGGGCAGCTTACTCACTATTGTTTTTTCTTCATCTTCTTCATCCTTCCTCCAAAAATATACTATAAAAAATGGAGAAAAAATTTAAAAAAAAAAATAGGAGGCCCTGGAATACTTGGATTGGCCAGGTAATTTGCTGGATCATATCCATTCCAACCATGGGATGAGGTTGGATTGGACTGAAACTCAGACTGACTTGTTTAGCCCGAGATCTTAACTAGATTAGATTTCAGATTGGGCTATAACCCGATCCTGTATGGTCTTTGATCACCGTTGCAATTGGAATAGGTGGGGGGAAATGTTTTATAGGAAATTTGAAAGACAATGTATATAATACTAGTCATATTTATAAATTAATTCTATTATGTTTTACACATATTAAGGAAAATCATAAACCTAGATAATTATGCATTGATTAAAATTTATCAACTTTTAGACATTATCTTTATTTAATATTCACCGTAATATATGAGAGTAAAGTTAATACATGATAAGTTAAGGTAAAATTTTACATATATATTAAACTTTAATGAGATAAATATGATCAAATAAAATCTTATCTCTCTGTTTTGTAAATATGATCACTGTAGCATATTGAAATCTTTACATTTAGAACTAATAAATAACTCTTTAGTTAATTTTTGTATTTAGTACTGTTGTTTTTTTTTTACTGTCGTTGATTGTTGAAACTAGCAGCTTTCTAAACTTTGTGTGGTAGGTGGGGGGTGGGGAGTGGTTAGCGCTATACCTCAACATTGCGCTCCACTACTTAATCAATCCATAGCTTTGATTGCGTCATAAATTTTATCTTTGAAAAGTAAAATATTTGTAATCAGATTCAGATTAAATAATTAAGTCATCCCCTTTTATTAATCGGCCTAAAAACATGAGAATAATGAAGTTTTCTAAAAAGTAATGGACACAAATTATTGCAATATCATACAATTTATGTTAAAATTTATGTTTGGTTCTTTGAATTTAAGTCAAATTTCAATTTGATACTTTAAGTTTAAAAAGTGTATTTTAATTCTTTATTCTTGACATTGTTATTTCTACTTAACGAAAAATGGTGACTCAATGATTTTGATATTATATACTAATAAAATATGGTTAAATTTTAAAATATAAAAATAAGCATATTAAATAATCAATACATATATAAGTATACTTTAATATCATTTAATTGCATTTCCGTTAAGTAAAATTAATTGTGTTAACGTTAAATGACTAAAATTACAGTTTTAAATTTAAGGAATTAAACTAAAACTTGATGTAAAAGACTAAATGTATATTTTAATCTACAATTTATTTAATATACCTCATTTTACGGGATGAGATGTAGTATTATTATTATTGTTAATTAATGGACACAAATTAAATCAGTAGACCACACTTCTAATATGTTATTGCATAAAGATAGGACCCTTTCATACTAATCTTTTTTGTTTAGGTAGAGTGAATCTAATAAGGGATTCAATTTATAATCTTTTTCTGTATACTTCATTAATTGTTAATTGACATACAGCTTATCAGGTTTACGTATCAAATCAGTTTCAAGATTATATATATGTATATATATATGCGTATGTATGTATGTATTATTTTCATTTCGTTTGACCGAACCACATGGTTGGAATAAAGAATGTGGATCTAATTGGCATACATGTTGAAGTGTGAAATTAAACTTAAGCAACAAACGCCGTATACACATAAATAAATATTGCCCAAGTCACAATCTCATTCACTATTTTCAACATTCGAGTACACATTTTTCTGACCAAGCCACACACAAAGACCGCCTCAAACCAAACTAATTACGGACTGTTTGGAAATTTCACTGAATACACGTTTAGAATTAGTTGGAAGACTAATTTTATGGATTCTAAATTAAGTATATGAGAGAGTTTTATCTCGATATATGTCTAATATAGTTTGAACGTGCAAACCAAACAAACACTAAATGCTTCAAAATAATCGCTTACTTAATAATATAAGTCACTTTCTAAAATATCTTTTAGTTCATAAATAAATTATTTAGAGAGTAATTAATATTTATTTATCAATTGTATTCTTATAATTAATGTTTAAAAGCTAGCACTCAAATTTTTCTCTTAACTTTAAAGCCTCATTAATAGGGTTAAAAGCAATTTTTTTGAATTTAAAATAGATTTAATGAGTTAATTGCTCATTCTTTTTTTTTGATGAGTTGGTTGAAAGTTGTCATATGTTTATATTTATAAGTCACTTTCACTATATTTCATGTGAATCAAGAAAAACTGTAAATTTCATTAATTCTTCCTTAAAATTTAACAAATTTTTAACTTTATTCCTATTTAAATATGCATTATATATATATATATCATAAAAACATGGGTAACACATTAATAAATAAAGGATAAAATTTTACATGTAAAATCTAATAACGTGACTTATAAAAATTCCTTATTTACTTGTCCTATGAATAAGATCATACAATAACTATTTAATAACATAAATTATATCTCATTATAAAGTATTCAACACAATTATAAATTAAGGTTAAAATTGTGCGCTCATAAAAAATTAATAATGTTGTGACTTATAAATAATGAGTCCGTTTGAAAAAACGGTAGAGAAATAATTTTACTCAAGCCGAGTTAAATATGTAGAGGAGATTGTCTCATTTTACGAAAAACACTGTTGAACGTACTTTTTGGTGAAAGTTAAGTGTTTCCAAACAAACACAATATAACCAAATATTTCTTCTATCTCTACTCTATAAATACAAATGTTTTATCTGATTATATTTACAAGCCATCTTATTAAATTTTTCATGCAAATATATAATTTTACACTTAATTTATTATATATTAATTTTCTTTATGTGCTACAGTGGATATTAAATAAATGTAAAATTGAAAAGTAGTTAAATTTAAATGTGGAGTTTAAAGATTTAAGATTCTCTATCATTTGTGTAAATGTTTATTGGACTGATTTATAATGACTTAAATAGGGTAAGGGAAGGGAAGTAACTTTATTTATATGTATACAAATTAACCAGGCGAGTCCAACCGTGACGATATGTCCCCATGTGTCAAGTCTATGATTTTTTAGAGATTCCTCAAATTATGTCACTGACATTAACGTGAGTTGTACTTTCGACGAAGCCGCCTATTCTTTGTCCTCAAGTCTCTCTTCCGATCAAAAGAATAGTCAAAAGGTTGAATGTTTTACTCTGACCAAAGAAACATAAAGCCCCCCACTCCACGCATCACTATAAATACATCTCCTTCCAATCTCACCTTTTCAAACCTCTGTGTTTCATCAAAGTCCTTGTCCTCCATTATCATCCATCAAAAAACCTTCTTTTCCCAAGCCTGGCTTTATGATCAGTGATCATCATACTATGACTGCCACTACCGAACAGTGGACGATGATGCAGCTGTATCAGCAAAGTCCTTTTGATGATGAAGATAATCTCCTTGAGATGTCGGCCATGTTGGAGGGTTTGATCTCCGATGCTAATAATAGCACAGTCGTTACCACGACAACGTCGTCTTCTAGCCCTAGTCCGACGAGCCCAATGGCCTCCGTTAACAATGGCTCCAGACCGATACGAAGAAGGTCTAGAGCTTCTAAGAGAACCCCTACCACACTCCTTAACGCCAACACCACCAACTTTAGGGCACTTGTTCAGCAGTTCACAGGTTGCCCTAGTACTACTGCCATGTCGTTTGAGGTCTATAAGGGACCTATCACCTTAAACTTCAAACAAGGAAGTCGACAAGTCCATCATCATCATAACAAGCCAAGGACGACGGTAACAACGGCGTCACCGGCAGCAGCACCGTTTGGAAACACAGGTTTCAAAAGCGAAGGTCATCATCATGATCTTCGTCAGTATCAGTATCAGCAGCAGCAGATAGCAAGTCAGCAGCAACAGTGGCCGCTACAAGATCAGCAGCAGCAAAATGTTGATGATAATACTGACTTGTTTTCGAGTTCAATTAACTCATCATCATCGAAGCCTAACATGGAGATATCTGATGATGGTTTGATCATGGATTATAACTATAGTTTGCATGACTTAACTGTGAATAATGCTAGCTTCTTCTCTAATAATGATGATATGATTCAGAACGGTACTTATTATATGTGATACCTCGGCAAGTTAAGTTTCTTGTAAGGGTTCTTAATAGTTATATAGATATCTGTCCTCTTTGTTTATGCGAATAAGATAGATAGAGTCCACTGTGTCGTTACAAGGAATAACTCATGATGGGTCTGTTAATTTTGTTTTTCAACTCAATTTCTTTCTTTTTTATTGGTTATTAGAAACTAGAAACCATTATCTTTATTGTATTTTTCCAGTCACTATATTGAAGCACTTGTTATTATATTATTGATCTTGATCTTAATTGCACTAGGGATGAGTTGAGCTTTGCTCTTTTTTAATATAGATTAGAGCAAATTCTAAAATGAGTAGTTCATGTGAATAATAATATGATTGTAATAGACGAATTGATTATTCATATTAGATTGAACAATTTGGCCATACTCATTTTTTAAGAAAGGCAGGTTGTTTTGTTATTTTAAAAGAAATTAAATGTAAAATAAATTACTATTTTGACTTTAACTTTTTTATCCGAGCAAAATACCTGAGGGTGTGTGGTTGGTTGGAAGGGAGGGAAGGGAAAATATCACCTCCCGTCATTTGGTTCAAAATTGTAGAAGAGAGGGAAGTTCACATTTACCTTCCTCTCCCCTCATACACCCCATTTTGACTACCCTTCAAATTGGGGTATTTTGGGGAGGAGTTAAACTTTTTGATAAGTTTACCTCTTCAATTCTTCTATTATTCCATTAATACCATTAAAAAAAAGTGTTATTTTAATTTAAAATATAATGTAATAAAATAAAAATAAAACTGTTATAATAAAAATATATTATTATAAAATTAATTAAAAATATTAATTTTATATTGTTAATTAAAAATAAATTATAAAAACATTAAAATTTAAAATATATATTTTTATAATTTTAATTTATAAAAAATAGGTTATTATAAGTAAAAATATATTTTTAAAAAAAATAAATAAGAATATATTTTCTTATATTAATAAAAATCATAAAATTATAATTAGAACATATATTATATAAATTTATTAAAAATAAAATAAAATATTGTAAATAAAAAATATTAATATTTTTCAAAATATAATATTACATTCATGGTAAATAAGAATATTAATGCATTAATTAATGTAAATGTATAAATTAATTTATAAAAATAAATTAATATGTAAGGTTCTAATAGTAAATTACTACCACTTTTTCCATTTCCCCTCTCTTAAATCAAATAAAGATCGTTAAAAATACCAGTGGCGGAGTCATGACCTTAGAGCAGTGGGGGCAATTTTTTTATTTTCAAGCAAATGACAACAAGTTTGCTAGTGTAGATAATTTGAGTGGGTTCAAATATCAAATATCAGTGGGTGCATAATAAAAATTTAATAGTAATTTACATATAACCTGAATATTTCAGTGGGGGCATTTGCCCACTTTGGGAGCAACATAGCTCCGCCACTGAAAAATACCCTTATCCTCACCTCCCTTTCAATCAAACCAAACAAGGTGATCAATTTCTCTATTATTCCTTACCCTTCCTTCTATTCCATCCCCACCATCCCTTCTCTTCAAACCTAACAGAGCCTTAGATCAACTTTGTGTTAGTTGATTTTATAAATTTAAAAAATAATAATTTCAATTTAAAAATAAAATTTAAAAGAAAAGTTTGCCCAAAAAAATTCTAACTTGTTGCTTCTCAGTTCTCACAGTTGTTGCCGCAAAATTCCCCCCAAACCACAATTTAAGGCTTGTTTGAAAGCTATTTTGAAAATAGCTTTTACAGATTTCGAGGTAAGACCTAGATTTTAGATAACAGATTTTAAAAAATAGCTTTTACAGATTCCGAGGCAAAACCTAAGTTCTGAAAAGTAATTTATATTTGGGAAGTTATTAGCTTTTACGGATTCTGAGGCAAAAAGTAGGTAGGAAAATGAAAAGAGAAAAAAAAATGAAAAGTAGGAAAGAGAAGAAAGAAATGTAGAAAAGAGGAAAAAGAAGAAATAAAAGTAGGAAAGGGAAAGAAAGAAAATATAGGAAACAGAAGGAAAAAAAGTAGGAAAAAGAAAACCTAGGTTTTAAACCAAGATTTTGTAACCAAAATAGTTTTTCTAAAAAATTTTTGTACTCGGATAAAATTTAGGTTTGAAACCAAACCTATATTCTAAGAATAGCTTCCAAACAACCTTCGTATCGGAAAAGTTCCATCCAAAACGACATTAAATACGGTTTTCTAAACAAATCAAATGTTGAATCTAACAAGAACATATACGATATTATAATAGACGGGACATATCTGTTCGGGACCAAGTTAATAAACTTTACCTTAAGTAATTATATGATTTTTTTTAGTTCTTCTTCTATATACTTTTCCAAGTCAAATCGTCAATCACACAGAAAGTGATCTAATTAATGCAATGAATTGCGTTCCATGATCTCAGCATACTATCATAGAGGTGAGAGAGTCTTGGTCTCAAACGGTAGCTATATATACTTTATTAAAATTATTAAGAATACAAAATTAGGTGGCTAGAGACGTAGTAGCAGTAGTACTCACAACTTTGTACAGTGCTATGGAATATCTTACTTTTTTATTTTTAATATTTCAATTTAATTATTAATAGTAAGAGATGTGCTATACAATTAGAACCATTCAACAGCGAGTGAACTCTACACAATAATTGTTTCTGTAAATTTCTGTAAATGATTAATTTAAAGAAGACTTCCAATTACTGACAACAAAAAAATAAATTTAAAGGCCAATGAATATTGCATAAGATGGAAATTGGGATTGTTTTTGATGAAATTGTTAAAATATATCGGGTTGTTTGTTGGAGCGTTTGAAAAAGTTAAACGTTTGTTTAACAGCGCTTTTCTGTAAAATGAGATAATCTCCTTCACATATTTACCTTAACTTGTGTAAAAGTACTTCCCTACCACGTTCCTAAACGAGCACATTAAGAGGTTGAATATACTGGAATATGAGAGTAAAAGAATGTGAGAAAGAGAGGATAATGAGCTATAGAATATTATAGAAACTGAGATACAATAAAAATAAATAAGTGATATTCACCATCTTGTCGCACGTAATCTCTTGAAATCCGAGAGATGCTAAAGACATATTTGATTGAAAAGCATCCACATGTCATCTTATTGCCTGACGATTTCTCCTTCAATTAAATTATGTCTTCCCGGACGGGGCTTAGACAGATATAACCCAAAATAATTTTTAAGCATACGCATGACCTTACAAAATCTTTTTATTGTATTGATTATTTTCAGCCAAAGGATATGTGTGTATATATATAAGCACTTGTTAATTATTGTTCTTGCTGATCTTGCCATAGCAGGTCCAATATTCCTCCATTGCTCCCGTCATAGTGGGAGTGAATCATCCTACCAAGTCAAAAATGTGGTTCCCAATACTCAATGAGAACACGATGATGGTTCCAAGTGATGGTCTTTGCTCTTTGGTCAAAGAGACAGAAGTTCAGTTAAATTACAACAACGGACCCTGACTTTCATTTTTTTTTGGCCAACGACCCTGACTTCATATTGTTTTGGTCCCATACTTTCAAATTTCATACCAAAGAGTTTGTTGAAAAATAACCCTACTTATTTGTAACGATAAAAGTTAATTATTGTGCCCGTTTGGGACATGGTAGAAAAGTAATTTTAAGTATATCGAGGTAAATATATGAAGGAGATTATCTCGTTTGTGATGTTGAACGTGCGCTTGAAGAAGTCAAACTCTTATTCGAACAAGCCCACTATCAAACTTGAATATATATATATATAGTTATAGATATATATTAATAACATCATCATCATTACAAACATTTTGAAAAACAGTATCCTATGGTTAAAATTGCTCGGGTTGGTATGATAGTTGAGTTGAATTTGAACTAAAAGATAAGATTATAATTCACTTTTTATCTCATGTATTTACCATTTTTTAAAACTAATATATCTAATTTATAAATTTATATAATATAATGTTGCACTGTATATATAGGTATTCTAGGAAGATCGAATTTGTTATCATTAACTAATTAGTTTATTTCCTTAATTTACACAAATTAGTTAAGTAAATATTATATTAAGGATTGCGGTAGTAATATTTTAACCAACCTAGTCTGGTCTAGTATAATGATTAGTTTCTCATAATATAACGAATTAATGTATGAATTTTCATTAAGAGCTATGCCTATATTTATTTTGTATCCTACAATGCATTAGATCGCTTTAACAAAAAAATGGGTTTTACAATATATAGCCCTTCAAGTTACCTTCATTTTAGTTTTGATTCCTTAAGTTTAAAACGCGTGTAGATTTAATCCCTAAAGTTTTATTTTATTTAAAACATTACTCCTTATCACATGATAAAACAAGTGGATCATTTTATCTCTTGAGAGACTAAAACTACCGATTTAATTTTAAATTTAAGAGATTAAAACCAAAATGATGGTAAACTTAAAAGGTTAAATGTTGTATTAACCCAAGAATGGTGCACTCTCTAATTGTAAATGTATGAGCTGGTTAAGCGGCTTGTTTTGATCCTATAAATATCATAATCTATCTTGCCTCCTGAATTCATGAGTTTTTCCCTCCAAATTACACATGTTAATTGCACTTAATTATCAAGGGAGTTTTCATTTATGATTAGTTTTCATTGGAAATGATTAAATAGGTATTTTATGAAACTAACACATGTTTAACATAAATAATCAACTAAATTAAATTCTTAATTTAATCTTTATAAACAATCTATTTTTTTATATAAAAAATTTTAGGGTAGGGTTTGGGCTCACCCAGGATCCAAGGGTAGGGCACCTAACTCATGATCTATTGGGGCATGTCCCTGCGGGTACTGGAGTATGTCAAGTAAGCCTTTTAATTCTGGCTACACATGTAAGTCAACACAGCTTCACTAAGTTGGGGTGATGCCTCCCCAAACGCCGTGACTAGAGCTACAACAAAGTGATACTTCCCAGGATTGAACCATTTTCCTTTAAGGCTATGTTTGGTTGGAAGGAGGGGAAAGGGAAGGGATGGTTACGAGGGGATGGGGAAGGACGGAATGGTATAAGGTTACCTCGTTTGGTTTAGTTAGAGGGGAAGGAAGGGAAGGATTTTTAATTATCTTTTGTTTGGTTTAGGAGGGGAAGGAAGGGAAGTTAATAATCAATTTACCATTTTACCCTTATATGTTGATTTATATTTATTTACTTATACAATTTATTTAAATTAATTTTCACTCATGAAAATTAATCACTCATTCTATTTAATTAATCAAAATAATTATTAAGGTACTTCTCTCATATAATTTATTTAAATATTTAAAAAATAGGATTTATATGTAGCTTAATTTCACAATACTTAATTCATGCTTAACTTGCCACCGTACTCTAACTTGTGACTGGCAAAACATATGAAGAGCAGAGGAGGAAGAAATAGTTGGCTAACTGAATTGCTTCTAGAGAGCAAACGAAAAAGTGGAGAAACAATGCATTTTAACTTACCATGTATGGATGTGAATATAATAGAATTGATGGGTTAAATTGGTCATAATTTTTTGATTCCCTCCAAAACCCCCCAATTTGGAGGGAATCAAAATAAGGGGAGGGGAGGGAATGATGGGACATATTTTGGATCCCCTTCCCTCCAAAAGTTTAAACCAAATGAGGGGAGGAATTTGTTTTTCATCCCCCTCACCCCCACCCTCCTCCAACCAAACAAACCCTAAGTAAGAATACTAGCCTAACCCATTCATAAGGGGAATCCATGAACGATGTGTTTATAAACAATCTATTGAATAAGACAGAAAGGATACAATAGATTGTAGGAGGGAGAGGCTAATGATTTAATTGGAAATAAATGCTATTCAATTATTACAAGCGCCTCAAATAGCCTCTAGAGTCTAGACATTGGAAGATCCCTTTGGAAAAAAAAAATTGGCCACCAATTAAGACTTTGAATAGTTTCAGAATATTCAGATCCATGTGTCTACAGTCTACACATGAATGGGGTCAGAATTTTTCTTCAAATAATTTTTATTCACTTGTGGCAGACCGTAATCTTTAAATAAAAAAATATAAATATTATGCAATTCTTACATCAAAAAAAATTAAGAACTATAGATTTATCATTTTTAAATAAATTTATCTAACTTATATATTACCATATAATCTATATATAAATATTTTAAAATATATCTTATAATAAATTTATTTATTTATTTTATTAATCTCTTAAAAAACGGTTAATTAACACTTGTATTAAACAGTTAATGGGCTTGTTCACAACAACATTTACAAAAGTCAAATACTTGTTTAATAGTGTTTTTCCGTAAAACAAGATAATGTTCTCTACATATTTACCTTAATTTACATAAAAGTACTTCTCTATCGCGTTTTCAAACTGACATAATATCTTTTTTTAAATGGAAATTTAGTCTTAGGTCCCAAATAAAAAATTTATTTAAGGAATGGTCCGATGGAGGAATATATTTAATGAGAGGTCCCATTGACAACATGAGGTGTTGTTAACATAACGCATGATGTTGTCAATACAATGACCTCTTGGGATCTCTCATTAAATATTTTTCTCCATAGAACCATTCCTTAAATAACTTTCTTATTTGAAACCTAAAGCTAAATTTCCTTTTTTTTTTTAATAGGGCCAAGTAAAGTTTAAAAAATACATTGGGTAAACAGAAGTAAATTTAGGCTGCAATTCAGCTGAGTGAGAAATGGGGTGAAGGATGATTGGACAGTGGAAATTGATGGTAGGATTGGCTTTGTCTGGGTCTGCATCAAGAATTAATATTTTGCATTATCTCTCCAAAGTCAATAGCCTTATCTTTCAAAATATTTTAGTCATATTCAGCTTGTCTTTTCCCTTGGAACGTGTGTTTCAATCTTCAATCCTAATCGATCGTTCAGATTATGATATGAATATACATAAATTCCAGTCATTGATGGTGTTCTATTTTTTTATT
>JANTPZ010148367.1:0-11666 GCA_025593235.1 Vachellia pachyceras | reverse complement strand
CAAGCCTCATCTGGCTCATCTAAATACAGGTTCATTAGGCTGTTGTAAGAATGGACTGTGTTTTTAGCATCTCTTGTGGTCACCAGATATGGGGCCCACAGTACTGTGAGTGTGAAATTGTATTTAGCATAGAAGTATCTTCTGAAATATCTTGTGTCTGATGTTTGCCTCAGAGAAATATCTTCAGGGTGCGACACCTGAAAAGAATAAAATATTTTGTGGGGTTGATATATTTCTTTCTTTCTGTTTTGATAACTGATATATTTTTACTTGTTGGGATGAGATGATGATAACTTTCAAATGACAGGCTATAAAGTGCTCCATTTTTCTTTTTCTTTTGAAATTTAAACTTTATAATTGAGTTCAGGGCGAGAAAATGGAAAAAAATTCCGTTATTTTGTTTTGATATTTCTGACAAATATTTTAATTTATATCTTCAAAATTCAAATAGTATTAACTCTGTCGAATTTTGTCAACGATGAAGAACTATTAGTATTATACGGCTCTAAATTTGATTTTTGGATTAGTTTTTAAAAAAGTAATTTTACATAATTCAAGGTAAGTATGTGAGTGGGGTTTTATCTTAGTTTGTGTGAAAGTAATTCTAAAAGGTTATCAAAAACCGGTGCATATCAAAGCATCACTTTTTTAATTTCATTCTAGGGACAAAAACATAAACTATAAAATGAAATTGTACTTGTTATCCAACTCTATATTTTGTGTGCCTGTAATAGTCTAAAAGCAAAAAGTACATTTTGAATGATGGGGTCAGATTCAGATGATATTGATAAATGATAAACAAAATTATCAGAAGATTTGGTCAAACTAGGTATGTCTTTATTGCACTTCTACCTTGGAAAACATGTTTCCAAAACTAGCAAGATTGAAATGAGTAAAAAAAAAAAAGCCAAAGAATTCAGAGAGAGAGAGGTGAAGAGTAATTTTTTTGCTTCCCCTCATTATCAATATTATAATCAAATATAAAATTTAAAGTAAATTATAATTTTCAAAAGTGATAAATTAAATAGGAAAACTCATTTTCATTTGGGAAATCTCCTTTTCCAAAATTTATACTCTGTGGGCCAACCTCTCCAAAATTTCTCAAATTGAAAGAATTTAGAATTCAGAGAGAAAGGAGATAATGTTTGAGATTCTGGAAGTTTATGCTTTGTTTGGTATGATGGAAATGGGAGGGTGGAAATGAACTTGGAATTGAATTCCATGATGTTGGCATGTTTGGTATGATGGAATTACAATTCCATGTGGAATTCAATTCCACCTAAATACCCAATTTTAATTCCATACCCAAACCTATGGAATTCATTTGGGATCCATGGAGTTCAATTTTTTTGGATCAAAATATGCTCCTTTATGCAAAATAGTCTTTTTTGTTACATTTCAAAAAAAAAATCAACATTCATACAAAAAAGATATGGATTCCATCTTCATTTCCATAACATACCAAACATACTTTTAAACCCCATTTCCATTTTCATTTCAATATCCATATCCATTAAAATGAATTCTGCTTATCAAACGAGCAATTACTTTATCTCACGGGTTCCAACCACTAGAATCCTTTCCATGCATTTACCTAACTTTTATCACATTTATGTCTCAAACAGATCTCAGCCATTGGCTATTATACATCCTTATCCTGTTATCCATCTCTTAATGAATCCAAACTAATCCCTCTTAATCCAAACATAATAATCTGTAATTAATTAAGTTGAAGATTTCGATTACTCACCCTGCTTAAGAGGCACAACAAAGACTCCATCTGGTTCCTACCCACAGAGTCTCCAACAAAAGCCATGGATTTTCCAGTGACAAGCTTCAAGAAGAGAGCCGCATTAAACAATGGAAGCTCACATTCATCTGGTCTCCATCTCCATTTCAGATACTCTCTGTCAGGTCTCCCAGACTTGATGCAATTTTGCTGATCTATTATTGAATGGCAACTTCGATCATCGTAATAAGGCCTTCCTGGATTTGGAACCCATTTCCCAGAAAACACATCGCATCTTCTCTTCATAATCTCATTACTGGTTTTCTGCGAATCACTGGTCTTTTCAATCTCAGAAGAAGAAGATGATGAAGATGACTGGTCTGATGAGTTCTTGATGAAGGGAAGAGGGATCAGAATCAGAAACACAAAGAATGGAATCAGAAGAATCCTTTTGAGCTGAACATGGTGAAGAATTTCGTTGGCACGAAGCTGCTTCATGGCTAAGAAGCTAAGGATATAAAGTTTATCAAGAAACTCTTGTGAATTCGTGGTGTGTATATAATAATATATATGTTTAAAGTCATGTGTAGTTAGGACAAGTCATCAATCATAGCTATGAGACAAGGATGGCTTAGTTGTCGGAATATAAATTAGGAGAAAAAAGCTGCTAGTGTAAAAACTAAGGATGAAAGCTTTTTCTTCTTCTTTCCCTTCTTGCCTCCAAGGATATGTTTGGTTCGAAGGAGGGGAAAGGAAAGGGATGGTTACGAAGGGATAGAATGGTATAAAGTTACCTCGTTTGGTTTAGTTAGAGGGGAAGGAAGGAGAAGATTTTTAATTATCTTTTGTTTGGTTTAGGAGGGGAAGGAAGGGAAGTTAATAATCAATTTACCATTTTACCCTTATATGTTAATTTATATTTATTTACTTATACAATTTATTTAAATTAATTTTCACTCATGAAAATTAATCACTCATTCTATTTAATTAATCAAAATAATTATTAAGGTACTTCTTTCATATAATTTATTTAAATAATTAAAAAATAGGATTTATATATAGTTTAATTTCACAATACTTAATTTATGCTTAACTTGCCACCGTAATCCAACTTATGACTGGCAAAACATCTGAAGAGCAGAGGAGGAAGAAAGAGTTGGTTAACTGAATTGCTTTTAGAGAGCAGATGAAAAAGTGGAGAGGCAATGCATTTTAACTTACCATGTATGGAAGGAAATATAATAGAATTGAGGGGTAAATTAGTCATAATTTTTTGATTTCCTCCAAAACCCCCAATATGGAGGGAATCAAAATAAGAGGAGGGGAGGGAATGAGGGGATATATTTTGGGTTCTCTTCCCTCCAAAAGTTTAAACCAAACTAGGGGAGGGATTATTTTTATCCCTTCCCCTTCCCCCTCCCCCAACCAAACAAGCCCCAAAGGCTAGAAGATACGGCATTAAACTAAAGTTTCTTTGGCAAAAAAACAAAGAAAACACACTGCAAAGTAATTATTCATTTTCTAAAGTTAGTGCTATGCACATGAAAATTAGCGTCCAAATCCGTGAGTCGTTTCTAACCTTTCTCAAATTTCAACCATTATTTTTTATTTTTATCTAATATTATAATAGAAATTTATATTATATCAAGTTTAACTGTTGATTTTTTTAATAAAACGTAGAGATGAGATAAAAAGAGGAAAATTAAAGAAAGGACGAGGAGGGAAAAAAAGTAAGAACATGGGTAAAAAGGACAATACAATTAAATATAAAATTTATAATAAATCACAATATTAATGACTCAACCAATGTGATTTTTCTACGGGAGGAACACATATGAGTACTTTAAAATATGAAAATTCAGGATCTCAAAATGCATGGTTCAATTGCTTTGTAGTCCTTAGAGCTACTATAGTTAAATTTTGTAACGACCTTAATTAAATGCCCTTAATTTAAAATCTAAAAGAAAATGAACTACAACGTTTTAATAAGTAACAATTTTAACGTATCAAATTATAATAACAAATAAGACAGTGGCAAGTAATTCTACAAAAATTCCTTCCTCAATATCAATTATAACAACAATTTACCGAGTAAAAAACTTAAATTTATCAAATGACAAAAATAACTAATATAGTAACAACTTTGGTAAAAAAAATATCAATGCAACATCCTTAGTTGATTGGAAAAAATTAAGAGAAAACCTTTTTCTCCTAGACAAAAGTATCCTTCTACCGGAAATAATTATAATTAAGGCCCTATTAAACACTGAATATATAAAAATCTTTCAGTGAAGATTCGAACCTTGATTAATCATGTTATGGACAATTAGTCCATTCCGTTGAACTCAATCCCTAGAAAAATAGAAAAACCAGTTCTTCCTTTCCCTATAAGATTCTCTTGTCTTGTAAATTCTGAGAGTATGAGAAACTTGCATAAGAATCCGTTTATTGCGGATGAAGATGAGAGAACATTAGGCACCAAGGACATTAATGAGTTAATGATACACAAACTATGTGCCTGGGATGTAAAACAGGGAATGACCCAGCAAGAGTTAAACCTAATGAACCATAATGATAAAGATATGACTTCACGTGTGTATAGTCAAAATTGTCCAAAACTTTTCCAATTTTTTTGTGGGCCCCTTAGATAATGAAGGAATTATAAAGCTTCCAAGGCAAGGAGTCCAAATACTAAGTTGGCCAGATGTGGTCTGTAGAATAAAAGTCTAGAACTACTAATGTCCTGTGGGGTCCCCATGTATTAATGACTTAAGGATATATATTGTTGACAGTTTGAATTAAAAAAGAATAAACTAAACATAATTTTTATAAATGTGAAGCAGTTTCTTTTTCTGATTTTAATTAAACCAAATTACAAAATAATTAGACTGAATATTGATAATTATCTTCTGTTTCTGATTGATCAAAGTAGAGTTGCTTCTTAATGAATGAATGAATTAATTTCCATCTAGTTTTACAGACAAAAAACTATGGACTATATATATATATATATATATTCCTCAAGTGTTTTTGTTGACTCATTTGTTTATAGTCATTAGCTGCTTGGAAAATATGTAAAGAGTGGATCCAAAGTTTAACAATTGATCCTTCCATTTTTGTTTCTTCTTTACTCATTCAGTGCGGAAAAGTAAAAGGAAAGGAAAAAAAAGACTGTTAGGAAGGAAATTAAATCAAAGCTAACCAATCGTTCTTCTTGTTTTTTTTTTTTGAATTGGTCAATGTAAACATATTCTTAAAGAACACTTTTTTCTTCCCTTGGAAAAATTGCATCTAAAGAGACTTGTGCTCCATTCAGTTCTAGTAATTAGAGAGCTCAGTTTTTATTCTAAATATAATATTCAGTTCAATCCATCCCCGCAAATTTACATTTTTTATTTTTAATTAATTGTACACATTAAGTATGTCTTTCATTGAAGCTAATGAAGAGGCGTCAACTTATTAAATCTGTATTAAATTAATTTTTTTAAAATTTACTCCTACTTCAATATGTCTCACATATCTCTTCTACTTTGATATCCAATGTGTACTGCCAATAAATAAAGATAAAATTAAAAGTGTGATGAATAACTATGGGTGTGTTTGGGTATTCCGTAGGGAGAAAGGAGTTTACAGATTCTGAGGTATTTTACGGATTTCAAAATGGTTTTACGGTTTTCAAGATGGTTTTTACATATTTCGAGATGGTTTTATCTAGTCTTGCATGTACCGTTGGAGAAACGATGTTCCCAAACAAACATTATAAGTTACTTGTATTACCGATGAAAAGTTTCATCTAAAAAGCACTTTACATTTTAAAACGGAGGCATGTTATGTTGATTATAAATATAAAATTAAAATATTTAGAAAGTTACATCCTTAAAAAAATGATGAATGGTACATCTTATTCGAACACTAATAAACTATTATAAGGGCTATGATTAGAAAACTACAAGCCATCTAACATGCAGATTTAAAGATACAAAACTATTAGAAGCTGTTTTATGCCAATCTTGTCATAATGATTCTTATTCAATATGGCCATGGATATATAAGATGGACCACCGAGAGGATCTAAGTTTGATCATTAATTATATTATAGAATTATTATATACTTATTATCACGATATCATATTATTATTATTAAAAATACAACACAAGATACACAATCACCATCGGAAAAATGTCATGATATGATGGAAAAATCCATTGTTAAATGCCTATTTTTCATCAAAAATTTTTTATTTAACGATAGAAAATATCAACGATCCCGTTTTAACGATGGAAAATAGCTCCGTCGCTAAACGATATTTTTCTGACAGTGAATTATGCGTAAAATGTTTTTATATAATGATCAAGCATTTGATGGTAGACAGAATTTGATGAGAAGCTTGTCACCTTATATCTAACCACCATTATTTGATTCTATTATTAATGAGATAAAGTATCCTCTTATATGAGGTCATGAACAGCCTCGCTGTCAATTGTCATGGAGGTGTATTATTATTTTTTGTATGGACAGCAAGCAGAGGCTTTCCCCCCTAACATTTTCTATTAAAATAAAATGAGTGACCAGTATGAAAGTATAACTAATTTGGTAATTCTATTTTGATAATTAGAATAAAATGATTGAAGCTCACAGAGTAATCAAAGTATATTTTTTTTAAATTTGGTAATTCTATTTTGATAATCTAAGTACTATTAAATGAAGCAATAATTAGGGTGAAGACAAAACTTGGCGTGGGTCCTGTGGAAAAACTTACCATGAAATGATAGTGATTGATGCTCGGGTTAGTGTTACATACCACTTCCTCTTATCCTATATATTAGTATAAAATATAAATAATGTAAATAAAAATAGTGATTAAAATTGGTTACAGAGAATAAAAGCCTACAAAGTTATAATTAATTGAATTGCATAAATAAAAACGTATTTTATTTTTAAAAATACTTGTTTAAGGAGATATAATTAATTGAATTGCATAAATAAAAATGTATTTTATTTTTAAAAATACTTGTTTAAGGAGATATAGAGATAGTAAATAAGAGGGGTGAGTAGGAAAAAATATTTGTGAAAGATAATTAATACAATAAATATTAGGTTTGTTTGGCTTCTCGTTTCCAGAAGCTAAACGTACGTTTAACAGTGTTTTTCCGTAAAACGACATAATCTCTTTCACAAATTTACCTCGACTTGCGTAAAAATACTTTTCTACCGTGTTCCTAAACGGGCATATTATATGGAATTAAAGGGGTCAACGCTTTTCCATAAGGTCTGTATTGTGGAAAATGAATTCAATCACATTATGAACTTTGAATGATTCGGTGGAAGGCATGCATCCACATATAGAAATCAAAAGATGAGGTTTGAATTTTCAACATGTGTAATTATATATATATATATAAAGATAAATAGATGGACAATCCATATTTTCAGGCACTTAAATTGTTCTCTTTAATTGCTACCACCTTCCATTATTAATATTTTTTTTTGTGGGGGGGGGGGTTCACAATTAGCTTTCCATGATGCAATAACACTACCTTTCTTAATCTAAACAGCTAAATCGTGAATGTAAAGTTAGATGCATTATTGGTTGGCCTTAATGGCATGCTTTTATATTCCCTCCCGTGATCTTTCTCTAGAAGAGAGTTTTATTTTCTTAATATTCTTTGATTTATCGGACGTTTTTAATTAGACTGATTTATGTTTGATAATATAAGATGTTTTGGAGAAAACAAGGATTCATTAATATTTATAAACAATTAAACATAAAAAATACGGTTTTAAGTTGTATTGAAGGCATGTTTGAATTGGATGTCAAAAGTACTTATCATTATTTTTTATCGAAACCATGTTTAAGAACAAATTAGCGAACACCCATTGAAATTCAAAATCTATCCCAAAAGACTAAAACTGAAAACCATGGTTTCAAAGAAACACACAGTCCAACATATATTTTTGGCAAAAAAATCTATTATCAAAAATCAAAATTTATTTTTTTACATAATTTATTATTATTTTTGTTTGGAGTGGTAAGCTAATTGCTTATATCAGGGCTACGTGTGAAACCTGTAATCAGTAACAAAGAGGATGCCCATGCCACTAAACAATTAAAAGTGTCACTTAAGGATATGATTATTATACAGTGACAGAATTAAAACAAATTACAAACGATCGGTGATCAGATGGCATTGGCACAAAAAAGTAAAATGAATAATATTATTATAATAAATTAAGAAATAAAATGAGATGATGGAATCCATGTAAGAAAAGCAATTATCCCTTGTCTTATTCAGCTATTCAAACTTTTAATAACAGTGATATGGGAAAGATATAAATAATTTCTCAAAAAGTCTTAGTAGGGTATTATACTCTCACAACTTGATTGGTTGGATCTAATCAAAATCCAAATATTCTTAGTGATCCTGTTTATATACACACAATCCAAAATCAATAAGTATGATTCTATTAAGAACATAATTATCTCTGGCAGTAAGAAGAAAATATAATTATAATCTTTTGGTTAAAGTTGAAATATTTAAAATAAAGAAGCATAAGGGAAACAATACAAAGGTTGGTTTTGAATTGATCGATCACATCGAAATGAATAATCAAGACCATAAGTGTGGGGTTGCCAATAATACAAGTAGTATGGCGATACCTATAATATACATCCAACATCCTTATCTTTCTGCTCCAATAATACTCTAGCATTGTCGGGATCTTATAATTAAGTTATCACTCAATTCCATTAAACGTTTCCGTTAAATCTTTTTTAAGTATGAGTTAAGTTTAAATTAATAACGAGGCTGTTAGTTATTGAAAGAAACCGTAGTCTCTAGTATCATTATATTGACATAGTCATTACATAAAAATATCTAAGCATTTTTTCTGATGGATCATGTTAAAAAGTGGTACAAGATATTTGTGGTGTTTCAAGGTGTAATTAATAAGTTTTTTTAAAAGATCCATTAATTGGGATGTAATTAATAAAGCTTTTCTAATATACATGCTACTCTCTCTGTATATTTACCTAATTTGATTAAATTAAACATGTTGGTTAAGTTAGTTACTATATCATGTTATTCTAAAACACTCTAATCAATAATCATCTCCCTTAATTTCCTCCCCCTTTCTCATACTTAATTATTATTAGATGAGCATTAATAATGTTCATTTAAGAAAATGATAAAAATTAGAAATAAGTCAAATATTTAAAATCGATATCAATTCTATTAAGTTCTAAATTAAGGGCCGGATGAGTATTAAATAAGGGCCTATATGAAATTAATGTTTAATTTTAGGGGTCAGGATTTAAATTAGTTAAAACTTAAAAGTACTATCTTATAATTTTAAACTGATTGGAGAAAGTAGTATTAATTTGTGAACAATAAAAAACTAGTTGTAATATACTAATACAATTTTTCATGCATTGGAGTGTTGGACAGTTAGCATACAAGAAGGTGGTGCATGCAAGAAAGTAGTATTAATTTGTGAACAATATATGCTTGAATATAAGATAACTGTATAAAAAAGAATTGAGGTAAATGATGAAAACTATAAAATGCAATAGAGAATTATTGACAGTATTTATGAAATCGTGAGGCATGCATATATAATATATACTATCTATAATAAGATTGGGCCAAAGGGATCGATGCCACCTAATATTTTTGGTACACTTTTTTTTTTTTTAAATGGTGGGCAAGTGGCATACCACTCCGATCTACTGTAGGCCAATTAGGGGCGAGATCTCTCAAAGAAGTACATTCCATTCCCACGGTCACCTAATTAATTGTAAAGCTCTCAACTCCCACCCTCCATCTTCAACATCTCCAACAGCATATCACTCCAAGCATCAATAGGCCCAGGCAAGCACCAGTGAACACAATCATTATACAAAGTCACATTCTCATTTGGCCAATGTCCATATTTACTTGGGTGACCGTCTGGCCTCATAAGCATCGCTTTTGTCACATCAAGAACCCTAAACTTCCTCCTCCTCCTCCTCCTCTCCTCCTCCGCTTCTTCCTCTGCAACCCCAATCTCTTGCATCTGTATCTTATAAAACTCCAAATCCTCACCTTCCAGCTTCAGCTCATTTCTCTTAAATGGTTTTCTTCTCACACAATCTCCACCTTCGTTCCACAACCCATTCTCAAAATGTGATGGTGCGTATGATCTTAGGATCGTCATGCCCCTGAAGTTTTCTAACTTGTTTAGGGTTTTAAATGCTGTTTTTAGGGCCTTTCTGTAACCGAAGAATCTGGTTCTGCTGGTGATGTTGCTGACGAAGCAGTGGTAGCATCCTATGATTTTTTGTTCCTCGTAGAATAACATGGGCTTGTCGAACCAGTGACCTCCATTGATGACGACGTAGTCGAAGTCTTCCACTTTTTTTGACCATTTTTCGTCAGGCTCATCCACGTAAACGTGTAAGAGTCCATTTGGGTTTGGTTCTGCTTTGGATTTGACCATATGGGTAGTCCAAAAAGCAGCTACAGTGAAGTTGTAATTTGGGTACTTCCACCTTCTGAAATAATCGTCTTCGGTTTCTGAGTCATCTATTGGCCATTCAGCCTTAAAAAAAAAAAAGGAGAGAGAAAACAGATAAATTAATTAACTGTGGAGGGATCGAATAGGCCGATCTAATTGATCACAAATCAAATTAATTTCTAGTTAATTTCAGTATTAATAAATTACAGTCCGAAAAGATACAGCCTTCTTGTTGTCTCATTTTTCAAACTTCTGAATTTCGGTAGAATCAGTCTCCTATTATTACCAAACTTGTAGTTTCTTTATTGTAGTTGTTCTTACTTTAGTTTATACCTTTGTATTTTTAATCAATATCATTTTTCTTTTTTATAAAACAATTGATTTCTAGTTTTATACATGAAAGGACTCTAGTTTTACAATGTCTTTATGTAATTTAATAATTTTTATATAAGCCAATGAAAATCATCTTGAAATTATGTTTGATGAGTTGGATCTTATATTTGAAATGAAAATTAATTAAATAAGATAAAATTATATAGATGACAATACGATATAGAATTCCTTAAATCTGAAGAGATCTTGAAAGGTTTCCTAAAACCATCTAAAAGTTGTATTATTGACAATATTCTAACAAACTTTATAATAAATATCACAAGTCATGACTTATGATTAATTAGGATTGCTCTTTAGATATTATTAAATACATGAGAAAACAATTTAATAATTTTTTAATAAATATTTCAGGCTTTTAGCCAGCTTGACTCCTAAACTTAGTGTGTGTTTGGGAACTCCGTTGGGAGAATGGATTTTACAGATTCCGAGGTATTTCGTGGATTTCCATATGGTTTTACGGATTTCAAGATGGTTTTTATAGGTTTCGAGATGATTTTTACAGATTTCAAAATGATTTTATCTTGACTTACGTGTACCGTTTTGACAACGATGTTGCCAAACAAGCACTTAGTTGTACAAGGGTTACCCTAAGACATTCTAAGAGGGCCGGCTATGTGTCTATATTTTAATGTAGAGGGCATAGTCTTATTCCTTTCTCCAGTAACACTCAATTAAAAAAGAAATTAGTTCGATTTTCAATGACAAGTTGACATTGAAACATTGAAATGTGACACTTAACCTGTTCTGCTTTTGTTTTTTTTTGCCATAGAAATATGAAAGTTGTATTTTTTGGCCAATAAACGAGACACGTGTCCATGTTTGTTCATAAAACCTAGGTCTTCGTCTAACGAGGAGGTCAATCAACTGAAAAGAACTTCAACCACACATCTATCGTTGACTGAGTCAACATTACTAAATTAGAGAAGCTTAACTTGTACTCACTACCCAAACTTCAAGAACTGCTGTTGTTGGATGATACATACAAAGTAGTTTAATCATATTTTGGGATACCAATTTAATTTTAATAGCAAGATGAGGGTATTGACTTTA
>JANTPZ010148363.1:0-10921 GCA_025593235.1 Vachellia pachyceras | reverse complement strand
CACATTTTGAATTTCAAATTTCGAATTTCAAGATTAGATCTTGAATATTGGAATTGCAAGATTAAATCTTGAATATCCTTTTTGAATTTCGAATTTCAAGATTAGATCTTGAATATTGGAATTGCAAGATTAGATCTTGAATATCCTTTTTGAATTTCGAATTTCAAGATTGGATCTTGAATATTGTAATTGCAAGATTAGATCTTGAATATCTTTTGAATTTCAAATTTCAAGATTAATCAATACTAGATCTTGAATATCTTTTGAAATTCAAATTTCGAGATTAAATCTTGAATATCTTTCGATATTCAAATTTCGAGATTAGATCTTGAATATCTTTTGAATTTCAAATTTCGAATTTCAAAGATTAATCAAGATTAAATCTCGAATATCTTTTGAAATTCAAATTTCAAGATTAGATCTGGAATATCTTTTGAAATTCAAATTTCAAGATTAGATCTTGAATATCATTCTTCAAATTTTGAATTTCAAGATTAATCAAGATTAGATCTTGAATATTTTTTTTTGAAATTAAAATTCGGATTTTTCAAGATTAATAAAAGATTAATCTTGGATTATTATGGACTACATGAGCTTTATAAAGATAAGTGCTCATGGACAGAAGAGTAATCTAATTTTCAAAATTGAGTCCATCCTTGAGCCAAGAAACCCTAGAGAGAGAGTGGAACAAGGAGGCGCTAGCACGCTGCTATTGTTGGAGATTGTTCGCGTGGATACCGGTAGAGGGAGGCGATTGAAAGAACGTCGGCTCCTTGTGATCGGAAGTAAGAGCGCGGGACATTGTGGAACCTGAAGAGATCCGGACGCGAAGCAAGAGACAATCTTGAAACACAAAAGGTACGCCTTCATCTCCTCGATCTAAACGCCTTTGACAGATCCGTATTTGGGATTAGAAAGTTTTAAATTCCGCTGCGTGTACATTCTAAAATACCAACAAGAACTCCGAATACACTTCATTTGGATCAGGATCTACTATGATAGTATCATCTCGAGATTCAAGCGGGATGTAAAGGCAACCTAAAAGATCAAAGTTTAAATTGCGAAGTTTATTCAGAGGAGATAGTTTACGGAAAAGCCAGACATCGTAAATGGATTATGTCGAACGTAACCTGGAATTGAATACACATGAAATTACAGAACTACCTTCCTCCTCAAAGACGAAGATTTCATTTTGCCGAAAAGAAAGGGCCGGAGAGGCCTTTGAGCTTAATTAGTCGAAAAAGGTGCAGTAGGACTTCCTCCTCAGTTGAGATTGGAGTTAAAGAGTCCCTTAGTGCTATTTCGGTAGTCGGATAGTTCCTGGATGTATTTCCAAAAGAGATCAGCTGATTGCCTCCAAAGAGAGAGATGGATTTTGCTATTGATCTAGTACCAGGAACAGACCCGATATTAAAGACTCCGTACAGAATGGCTCCAATTGAGAGGAAAGAGATAAAAGAGCAGATGGATTATCTATTAGAGAAGAGGTTTGTTAAACCCAGTGTTTTAACCTGGGAAGCCCCAATTCTTTATGTGAAAAATAAATATGAAAGTCTTTAGTTGTGCATAGACTACCGTGAATTAAATAAGGTGACCGTAAATAACAAATATCTGCTTCCCTGTATTGATGACTTGTTGACCAGTTGAGTGGTACCAAAGTATTTTCTAAGATAAATCTTATATCAGGCTATCACCAGCTCCGAGTTAGAGCTGAGGACATTCCTAAGACGGTTTTCCACACTAGATACAAACATTATGAATTTCTAGCGATGCCGTTCAGTTTGATGAAGGCCCCTGCAGTTTTCATATACTAATGAGTGTGTATTTCGGTAATACCTGGAAGAGTTTGTCGTAGTCTTATAGATGATGTTATAGTGTACTCCAGATCTTTAAAGTAATATAAAAAAAGGCATCTGAGAATTGTATTAATTGTTTTGAAAAGAAAAATGTTTATATGCTAAGCTCAGTAAGTTCTAATTATCAAAGGTGAAATTCCTAGGATAGGTGATCTCTCAAGAAGGAGTCACTGTAGACTACGCCGAGTAAAGGCAGTACTGAGATAGAATCGGCCTAGGACAGTAAGAGAAGTGAAATTCCTAGAGTACGTGATCTCTCAGGAAGGGGTCGCAGTAGACTATGCCAAAGTAGATGCAGTACTGAGATAAGATCTGATAGTAACCGAAGTCAGGAGCTTTCTGGGCCTAGCAAATTATTACAGATGTTTTATATAAAAACTTTTCTCGGATTGCCTTGCTGCTAACTAAGCTCACTAGAAAGAATTAGTCTTTTCCGTGAAATGACAAGAACATCTATACGCATAATCTAGAGTTGGCAGCTATAGTTTATGCTTTAAAGATATGGAGGTACTACTTATATGGAGCAACCATCAAGTTATGCTATGATTATAAAAGTCTTAAGTATTTGCAAGATTAGAAAGAGTTGAATTTGAGACAGAGACGCTGGCTGGAGTTGCTCAAAGACTATGACTACATGATAAAGTATTATCCAGGTAAAGCAAATGTAGTTGCCGATGTTTTAAAATAGAAAAATAGAGCAGGTGGCCATGATGATGATGAAAGAGCGAAAGTTACTAGAAAACTTCTGAGATTGGGGTGTATTGAATCAGTTATAGATAGAGCTTGGTAGATACGGAATCATTCAAATTCCCATTGACATAGAGGATGAAATCAGGGAAGCTTAGCAAAAGGATCAATTTGTTCAGAACTTAGAGACTCGGATGAGTCAAGGAGGAGCTAAAGAATTCAACAAAATCTCTGAGGGAATAATTAAGTTCAAAGATAGATATTATATCCTTCCAAGGCCTGCTTTAAGGCAGAGAATAATAGATGAGACTAAGCCTTACCTCTATAAATGAGATAGAGGAGATGACCAGGGAAAGAATCTTTGATAGTCCAGTAACATTCGAGGTTATTAGACATCCCGAGATTCGGGTAAACTAGGATACGATCGTATGTTAGACAAAGTACATGTTATCAGAGATAAAGTTCTATACATTAGAATCATCCAGAAGTTCAAAGAGTTATAGAAACAAAGAGACATGATAGGTATGGTAATAAAATCCTATCTAGTGATTCTAATGCTAGAAGTAAATAAAGGCATAAGGTATGAATAGTTGAAGCATGGTTATAATATAGAAATGCTATTTGGGCTGTATTTTATGATAGTTAAGTATGGGGATGAGTTGGGCAAATGTTGAATAAGTTGTGGTTAATTTTCTAAAGAAATTATAAAGTAAACAGTACCAGAAGTAATAGAGCTGTTGAAAGGCTTTATGATTATTAAGAGTAAGCTAAATAAACTGTGATAGACATAGTAGCCGCAGCGCAGCAATTTCAGTAACCACAACAAACTTCCCAACTTAAGCCAGCCTAAGTTTAATAGCATTAAAGGCATAGTACTAGCAATGGAGTTTGAGTATACTTCGTGATGAATTATCTACTAGTATAAAGGCTTAAATCTTTATATGATAAAAGATTCATACACTACTACAGAGTATAGTTTTTACGACTGAAATTTGCGTCCCTTTTTTAAAAAGGGAGTAAAAAATGAAGGCGGTAGCATTTTTGAAATTATAAGAAAGGAGACAGGCCTTTATGTGCCCTATAATCAATATAGGGCGCATAAAAGCTGACTTTTGGCGCCCTATATTAAATATAGGGGGCCAAAAGGCACTCTTTTCGCGTCCCATGGGTCTCCTCTCCTTGTCCCCTCTGGTTGTTAGATTCTTTAGTTTTACCAGTTTTTCTTTACTTACCCTTTCACCTTTTGTCAAGATGCCTGCCGAATTGTAACCCATTGTTTGAGATCAAGAGGTGAACCGGTAGATTTTGATCTGTTCCTGGTATTGTGACTTGTGAGGCTTGAGTGCTTAGTTATTGGATGCTGAGGTATAAGGGGACACCTGGGGGGTAGGAAGCCTCCTTGGGGAAATGGGAAGATCAAATTCCATTCAGTTGCAGTACCTCATATTGATTCTCGTGTGCGTGTGAGGTCATCAACTGAATCGTTTTCTCATTTGTGACTTACTTCTCTTGCAGTTTGAGGATCTCGTGAGACATCATGGCTTCTGTAAATGAATCGTTTTCTTATTTTTCCCCATTGATTCTTTACGACTATTTTGCTGATAATCATAATATATATTTTTGGTTTCGATCTGGTGATGAATGGCAGGATCATATTGAGTTGCATATGTTCGTGCTGCTTCTATCGCAGTGCATTGGCTAACTTGGCTATGAAGCTTATAAAGCTTCCAGTTAAAATCATCAGATGGTTCACTGATCGAATTCCTTGTTAGGCATCATCTTCTCGTTTATTGGTTTTCCATCTTGTATTATGTCTTATCGCCATTACACAATGGCTCCTTAGAGTAGGAGTGCCGGTGATAGAGTCCTCCATGATTGGATCTCTCTCTCACTCTCAGGCGCCCTATCTTTCAAATATAGGGTATGGCGCCCTATACTTCAAGATAGGGCGTCGTAAGATTACCTATAGCGCCTTTTATAATATAGGGTGCCATAGGCCCTACCTTTCTACTCCCCTCACATATACACGCCCTGAGAAAGGGTGCCAATTGGGTTAAAAATAGGGCGTAAAAAGTACTTTTTGTAGTAGTGATATGAAAATGAATAGTGAAGCTGAAATTACCATGGATGAATGGGTCAAGGAATCTTAAGAGCTATGAAGGGAAAGTTGGGTAGTGCATCATAATGGTAGAGATGATGAGAAATAGAGAAAGAAGTGATATGACACACCCCATAATAGTAAAGGCAAGTAATGCAGAACTTAGAGATGCCCTGGGCAATGAGATTTAAACTAGTGATATTTCACTATTTTTCCAGGCATTGCAGAAGGGTGTGATTCTCAGGCCAAGTATGAAAATGAGAAATGAAATTCTCGTTAATAAATGCCACTGCTATATAAGTAAGAAAGCTCATGAAAGGTTCCCTGATTGGGACAAGGTACACTGCATTATGATGAGAAGAGGAAGTACCCAACAGAAAGCATGCCAGAAAATGTTAGCCAAAAAGTATCTCTCTAGAGTTTAGGATGGAGATTTTCCTATGCCATTGCCACAGTTAGGCATATGTTAATTAAAGTCACCGTAGTTAGGCGAGCTACTTCCAGATAGATAGGGAGAAGCATATTCCTGATAGACAGGAATCAGATAGAACTCCAATGGGAAACCATTGTGAGCATCTCATGTTGTCCCACAAGAGATAGAAAGCAGTAAAAGCAGGGCATATGGAATAAACCATTCCCAATACGAAGAGAGAGAAAATGAGCTAATAGCAGTTAGGGACAGAATTCCTTGAATTGATGGGTACCAGTTAAACTAATAAGATGAATAGAATGCAAGTCCTCTCTCTACGACGTCATAGTAATGATCAGAAAAGAAGTAGTAAGAATTGTTGAATCCTGAGATATAGCAGATTGGCATAGAACAGACGTTAAATGAATCAATGTCTGAGAGTTCAAACAGTATAGCAAAAGAGATATGGCCTGAGAAGAATGAGTTAATAAGCACAAAAGGAAAAAGAGAAAATGCTCTAGTGAAGTGCAAGAGGATTGAGCAAAGCCTAAGAAGACATGTTGGCTTCTACGATTAATCTTGGGGAATTATCAGACTAGCTACCATTGAGGATAGACGACTTAACCTTAGCTTATGCTCGTTAGTCTAAGGGTTCCAAAGAGTAAAATGGCTCTAATATCAGAAGTTCTAGAGATAAGAAGAGGCGATATACCTCCAAAAGAGCAATAGAGCTCTTAATGTCTATAGACCTAGTTAAAGCAAGAAGAGAGCCTTTATGGCTCAGGGTCATAATCATTATGCTACTCTTTGGGACAAGAGAATGAAATGACCAAGGGCTAAGATTAAAATAAGAAGGCGTCCTAATGATGGTTAGCTAGTATAGAGAGAGTACCCTCGATTATTTCTATAGATAGCCGACTGTTAATCAAAATGAGCTTATTCCCAATTCCTCAGGCAAGAAAGTAAAGAAAGTAAAGAGCAAAAATGTAAGTCCTGAATGAGTGATAATCAGGCCAGTTATAGAGAAAGATAAGTTGAGAAGTGAAGAATATCATAAAGCTTCACAGATTGAAGCTTAAAGCCTCCAGTATAATTGTGAGTAATTGATCACTAGGCTAGCTAAATAATGTGAGATCTCAAAAGTAAAGTAAAGGTTTCTCTGAACTATGAAAGCACAGAAGAACCAAGGGAAGTGAAAAATCTTAAAAATTCCCTATTGGAGTGCTGAAGTTCAGAAATGAATCTTATAATTCTACAAAGCCTACTATGAGGCTATAAGTATGAGTTAAGAAAGAAAGAAAGATAGAGAACCCTAGAAATTATACGAACTCACCAGGTATTGAAAGAAAAGACTTAAGGGAGAGTTAAAGGCAAAGATACAGAAAAGAAATGGAAAATAAAAGTCAGCAAAGAATGAGATTGACCAAATGAAATGACCATTAAAATTTAGGCAATAAGTAAGATTGCCTCAGAAGATTTTATTTTTCAAAAGTAATGATCTGACAGTAAAGATCAATAAGCTTTAGTAGAGAGAGAAATTGGCATGAGTCTGAGACAGTAATAAAACGTCTTAGAATATAAAGCCGAAGAGATGTTACAAGTCAGTAATTAATTCATGCCAATAAGAGAAGACGACCATTAAATTTAAGGTTGGAGATCAAATACCTTTGAGGGTATCTCCAAGTCAATCTTCAAGGCTAAGAGAGCCCAGTTAAGAAAATATTCTCAGAATTTAAAAGTTGAGGCAAAAGTTATCGTTTGGCCTTACCCCCAAGTCTGAGTCTCATGCACTAGGAATTTCCTACTTCCCAGTTAACTATAAAAGTACTCTAGCAAGGGCTTGAACCTGAGAAAGTAAGTGAGGAAAATGAAAGAAAAGATGAAAGTTAAGAGCTTAAGATTTTAACTCAGATGTGTAAATTTTGAGGACGAAATTTATTTTAAGGGGGAGAGAAATGTAATATCCACCATTTTCTAAAAATAGAAATAGAAGCCAAACTAATAGATATGAGATAAGATAAGGCCCAGAAATAAGAGTACAGAAAGAGAAGATGTCAATGAACCAAAGAGACCCTGGTCAATTTAGTCCTAAGGCTTTGAAATTACTAAGAATGTAAGCAAGGGACATAAATATCATTAAGTAGAAAAACCAAGGGCAATATGGTCATTGGATAAAAAGGGCCAAACTAGTAGTCAGAAGTTAAGTTAAAGCTCACAGATAGAAAGAGCGGAAAAAGTTGATGTTGATGGGCTGGATAACCTAAAGTGTTAGAATAGGATTTGACCAAGAGGGGGTGAATTGGTCTAATAAAAAAAATTTAGCACTATAAAACACAAAGACAGAAACAAAGTCACTGAGAAAGGAGAAAGATGATGAACACAGAGATTTATCCTGGTTCGGTCTTCTTGACCTACGTCCAGTCCTCAAAGCACCTCCGAGATTGCCAAATTCACTATCAACACCAGAAAGAGGCTTCACAAGCCTTTACACGTTGGGAATCCACTCCCCCTTTTTCTTCTCACTAAAACAGAGTCAATCACTCTCTGTTTCTATCTCACTTTCAGCCCAGGTTACTCAACGTCTCGACCTTGAGTTTCTCACAAGTTTACAAAGCGTTTTTGCCTCAGATATCTCTCTTAAAAGAGTGGATGGCTAATAATGAAGCTCAGAAAGAATTAATGAAAGAATACAGAGAATGTAGTAAATGCAGCTCTTAATGCTCAGTATGTTCGTTGTTGTTTTCTTTGTAATGAATGCTGGTCCTTTTATAGCTGAGAATTGATGAAGTGTCCGTTAGACTGCATTTAATAGCTGTTACTCTCATCAACGATAAATGGTTTCTGCATTAATGGCAATTAATGCTTCTGAGTCAGACGACGGTGAATGTTGCAGAAGAACGTTAATGTCTCCGAGCCTCAGACCATGCTTTGCTTCTTTCCTCATTGATTATTTTGAGCTTCTGCATTTATGAGGGCAGTTAGCATTCAAAATGTCGTTACACAAATAAGGAAAGTAGGTGAGCAACGTAGGTTGAGTGTGTTAGACACAAAGCTGTCAGAGAGAGAGAGAGACAGTGCTCGAGCATAAGAATCTAATGCTCGAGTGTTAGTCAGAATAGTTCAAAGAAAAATTCAATGCTTTGATGTAATGCTCGAGTATTATATGAAAATGTTTTGAAAAGAGTCAAGTACTCGAGTAATGAATCTCAGTGCTTGAGTACTGATAAGGCTTCCTAGGAATACTCGAGTAATTTGTGCAAGTGTTGAAAATATAATTTTGACAAATCATAATACTCGAGTGCTCAAATCATGATGCTCGAGTGATGCTAATGCTGGAAGTGAATGCTGGAAGTATTGAGATAGAGTATTGATGAACAGTGAAAATTTTCAGCCCGATGCTCGAGCATTGTAAGCTAGTGCTCGAGTGTTTGCAGTGCTGGCAGTCAATACTTGCAGTGTTGGCTTCCAGTGATGAAGTTAAAAACTTCAACACTCGAGTGCTGGAAATTGTGCTCGAGTGTTGGCTCTTGCTTGAAGCTTTCACTTGAAGTACTACTTGACAGCACTGGTAAAAGGCTCAACACTCGAGTGCTGCATTTGCAGTGCTCGAGCATTGGCTATGCTGTCAGCCAATGCTGGAAGTGTTTGAGAAAAACAATCAACACTCGAGTGCTGAAATTCAGTGCTCGAGTATTGGCAATACTTTCAGCCAATACTTGAAGTGTTGACTTGAAGTGTTTTCAAAAACCTCAATGCTCGAGTACTGAAAACCTGGTGCTCGAGCATTGGCTCTACTGTCAGCCAATACTTGTAGTGTTTACTCAGAGTAGTTTAAAAAACTTATTTTCAAAACACAGTGCTCGAGTACCACATTCCAATACTCGAGTATTGACAATACTTCATGTCAATACTTGGAGTATTGGCTGGGAGCACTAAATTTTCTTAAGATTAAAACTAGTAGTGCTCGAGCATTGAATTCCACCGCTCGAGTACTGTCAATACTTTGACAAAAACACTCGAGTATTTTCATGAAGCACTGAATCAATACTTTAAAACTTGAGATTTAAGAATCATTTTGCAATCTCTTAGCATAATTTTGTTATCATCAAAACATGGTATCAACATTCTCCCCCTTTTTGATGATGACAAAACAATAAAACAAAATTTTGATTCTGAAAGATAAATCAGAGAACATAGCAGATAAGCAAAATGAACTAATTTCTTCTCCCCATAATTTGACCAATTCAAAAGCACAAGAACATATAATTTCACATAAACTGAATTATCAAAGACAAATGCCCTTAACAAGAGTACAAAAGCAGTTAAAAAGAAATTACAAACAAGATAATCTCTAAGGACACAGAAGCATGACAGACAGAAGTATGACAGATTCTGATCTCTTCTCCCCCTTTTTGTCATCAACAAGAAGGGTCAGTGAGAGGGAGAGGGTGGAGCATCAGTGGTGGATGGAGGTGCATCAGGCTGAGAATCAACCCTGATGGGCTGAGGAGCAATAGAGGAAGCAGGTGAATCAGAGGGAGATGGTGAGGGTACTTGAGGAGCAGAGACAGGCTGTGGATCTGGTATAGGCTGAGGATCAAGTTGGAGAAAAGAGGAAGAGAAGTCTATCATGGCAAGCACAGCATCAGTAGTGGGATCCTTTGGAGACTGAGAAGGAGGAGGAGGGATTGGAGCAGATGAAGAGAGTTTAGATTCTCTGACAGCCTGCTCTAGAGACTCTACCCTTTTGTCCAATCCATCAAGCTTCTCCAATATGACTGTCTTGAATTGTGAAAGATCCTGAATCATTGTTGTGACTGCTATATCCAATGTCTTTCCTGTGAAATGATCATTTGCAGCCTTCAGAATAGTACTCATATATTCTTGTGACTGAGTCTTGATGTGATTCACAAAAATTTCACTCATTTTATTGAACTCAGTTTCCATATACTGTTGAATTGCAGCATGAGTAAATGCTGCAGCAGATGAAGGCTGAGGAGGAGTAGAGGATTGTGCTTCATCTTGACCCTGTGAAGCAGCAGATGTGGTCCTTCTCCTTTTCTTCTTGGCCTGAACTTGTGGATTCTCAATGTCTATATTCATTCTACGAAGATGAACTTCTCCAAATAGATTTGGCTCCACCACTTTGTCCAAGATATGCCAAATTTTGAGACTTTTCAGAATGAAGGATACTGTCATTCTCTTGGATCCTGAGTGCACAAACCTCCATATCTCATCAAAAACCATATCACCTATATTTATCCTCTCTTTCTTCATTATTCTTGCCATATTTCTATAATCCATGTAAGCAAAATGAGTATAATTGCCACTTTTATTCACTATACATCTAGAATAGATGTAGTGAATGACTCTCTGCAAAGCTGGCATGGCAGAAGGTTCAAAAGCAAGAATGCCAGTAAAAGACTCTCCAGGTCTCAACAAACCAAAAATTTCTTCATCAGATAGAGTAGATAAGGCTTCATCATAAACAGTAGTGCCAAGAAATCCATTCAAAATCTCAGAGGTAATGGAAATTTCTTTTCCTCTCATCTTTGTAACCATTGAATAAGAGGTGATTTCTCCTTCTTCATTAGTCACAGAGTTAGAGGACATGTTATTATAAAAGACTAACTATCTCAGGGCAGAAAATGTCTTTGATTTGAATCAGGGGTTTATAATGATTGAGAAATTCAAACACCTTGAATCCCATCTTGTCTACTTCCTTAATATCCACATAAACAGCAGGGCATAGAGGCATATTTTTCAACTTTTCCTCATATACAGATGGATTAGAGATAAATACCAAAGTAGTATTGAAGCCCTCAGGTGCCTTTGGAAGTTCATTCTCCTTTTTCTTCCCTCTGCCTTTTG
>JANTPZ010148362.1:0-10192 GCA_025593235.1 Vachellia pachyceras | reverse complement strand
GAACCGATGGAGTTCACTCCTGAACTCTTGAGCTCACTCCTGAACTCTAAAACACTCTTAAACTTCTCAACTCTACTCTAATCTGCCTTACAACATAAATGGAGCTCCCTTTTATAGAGTTTAGGAGCTGTAAAAACTAGACTTTAGGGGAAGGGAGTTCACATTGCATTGTTCTTTTCTGACTTTATGTTCCTTCCATTCCCATTGCTCTGTTTCTGCGTTTCTGTGTTCTGGTTACTGTACGCACATCATTTTCAACAATAGCTGCTTCTTTTCGATGCCTCCCTGGTGGCTGCATTCTGTTTCTGCTTTTCGGTGGCTGCATCAGTATTTTTGATGATTTTAATGTTTCCATTGGCTTTAAAATGAGAAGTTGTGTAGTGGTAAAGTGACCCAAGGAATTAGGAAGCATTAAAAACCAATAAAATAAGTTTAAATGCTCTAGGGGGCAAGGAAGTTCAAGAGGAAATTTAATGAAGTTTTGCCTTGAGATGGCTTGTGCTTAATGGCCACAATGTGGTGAATTATGTAGTCAAGAGTTTGGTGTAAAAGACAAATTGTTCAAGTGACTAAGAGAGCCTCAAAGTTCCAAGGAAAGCTAAGGTAGCAAGACCATCTAACTCTAATCTAACTTACTATGAAAATTCTTTTGAATGATGCATGTAATATCCATAATTTTTATTCTAAATGAAATAAAGGCTAATCTAACGATTAAGATGATGAATTAGAGACGAGAAGTAGATAGCTCAAAAAAAAAGAAAGATTAAGGGCCGAAAGTTCAGGCACGGAGTTTCGTGTGAATTCCAAAATTAAGTATGTTTGCCCTAGAAGCAATATGAGGATGGGAAACCTTATAGGAAGGGATCCATATGTCATTTAATAAAAGACTAAGGGCATAAAGGTCTTTCAGTATCAAAAGTAAGGGCAAAATGGTAATTTTGGAAAAGTAGAGAAAGTAAGGGAAAAATGGTAATTATGAGAAAGTTGAAGGGCATTTTGGTCATTTGACAGAGGAAAAGTCAAAGTCAAAGTCAAAAGTCAACCAGTTGACCAAAATATCTGAAAATTTACAGGTGCCCAATAGATAGATCTCTACTTATGGATCACAACCACGAAACACGGATTTTCCAAATTCAAATTAGATTTTTATTTATATAATTTTGAAGGGTGAAAAAGGGAAAAATAATTATTTAAGGTACGAGGAGCCCTCCAAAAATTTAGAAAAAAATATGAAAAATCCAGTGAATTATATAGTATTTATTAAAATTATTATCCAGTGTACAATTAAGGTGATTTTCCCGAAAATTGGGGAAAATACCCGAAGATCCCCAAAATATAATTATTTCAAAAATTAATTTTGGACAATCTAGAGGGCATTTTGGAAAAAGGAAAAGGGCTAAAGAATCAGTGAAAAATATAGTATTTTTCAATGCCCTAAAAGAATTTTGCTTTCCGATTGTACATTTTCAAGGATTTTGGACAGGATAAATTAATCCTGTAAAATTTGAGAAAAGTAAAGGGTATTTTGGGGATAATAATTTTGTTATATTCAAGATGAAAATATGGAGATTAAATGAGAAAGAAAATATCTCCAGAAAAGTAGAAAAAGATTTACCGGAATAAAGTTAAGTTTACCGGTAAAAAGTGTAATCGGTAAAATTAATCGAATGGGATCCAATTTGGTTTGAGTAACCAAATTGTAATCAGATATTTAAAGCCATAATTATCACTTTTTGAGGGTTATTAAGAGGTTGACAAGTGTCCCACATGTGGCACAATTCTATCCCTTGGATTTCCTTTAAGTTACAAGATAAAATCTCAACCATTAAACCCATTAATTCATGAATTAATAAAACAGCTTAATTCCCTTCACTTCCAGCCACTTTAGCACGACAAACCAGCAGAAAAAATTGGGAGCAAAGTCACGCCATTGAAGCAAGGGAAAGAGGAGAAAACTCAAGTGGAAAATCAAGGTAAGTAAGCATACTACCTTGTGATATATATGAAAATGATCTTTGCAACTTCCTCTTCCTCTTCCATGGATTCAAAATCTGGTCTGGTCTCTCTTTTTCAAGTTTCATAACCTAGGGTTCTTTAGAGAAAAGTGAGAAAAAGAGGGATTTAAAGCCATCTATTGGTTGCAAATGCTTCCTCTTGTTGAAAGGAGCATATTGATGTTGTTGTTGATGTTGTTTGAGTTGTTTTAATGACTTTGTAAAATTTGGAAAATTATGATAAAATAGGGGAGGTGCTGTCCAATTTTTCACCTGATATAGAAGAGTTAAAATCATGCTTTCCCATGCATGAATGATAGTTTGGAAACAATAATCAAGTGGTATAAGTGTTGGAAGTTGAGAAATTCATATTGTTGAATATGTGTGTGCTGTTTCGGCCTGGTCTAGAATCTGATGAAGATGAATTGTTTTGATGATTTTGATGCTTCCAATGGATCCAAAATGAGTTTTTGTGTAGGGTATAAGTGGTCCCAAGTTTATGGAAGTATTAGAAAAAGTTAGAGACAAGTTTGTTGCTCTAGGACTTGGAAAATATAAGGGGATGATTAAGGGACTTTTTACATTGTTTTTTACCTTGGAAATGGCATATGTTTGATGGCCATTAAATTTTCCATTGTGTAGGTAAAGAGTTTGTTCAAGAGGGTGACTTTTCAAGTGTCCAAGAAAAGTCTCAAAGTAAAGGAGAACTAAGAAACAAAGGTAGCAAAGTTTTCTAACTGTCTCTAACATTGTTGTAAAATTAATTTAATGATGTGCATGACCTTATGACATTGTTAAAATGTGTTTATGAGTTACATGATGCTATGGCCATATGCATTGAAATGTGCTTGGTACACATTTTACATTGTTACACATTTATTTATGAAATTAAAGAATGTCATGCAATTTTCTATGTATGTTGGTCAGCTTTGCTATTGGGATTTCCAAAAATCTCACCCTTCCCCACTAATCATTTCTAGATACAAGTTCATCAAAGGGTGAGGAGAAAATTCTTGATGCTTGAAGCAAGGAATTTGATATAATTTTGTTTATGAAAATATGTTGTAATATAATGGTATTTTATGAATTTATGTATGGCATGTAATATGTGGAGTAAACCCATGCATGTATGTTAGTATGTGTTAGTTAAGAAACCCTAATTGCATGATTAAACATGGTTAGAAAGGATTAGAAGTTAGGGTTTCAAATGGTAAAGTTTGGAATTGAAAAGTTTGGTTAAATATTGAAGTTAAGTTAACCAAACCCCTAATTTTGGCCTGTTGGAAAACAGCGCAAATGGACTCCAAATGAGTTGAAATTTTTATGAAAAATAGTTCACATTGGAAGCTTTAAAAATAGCCAAAGAATACTGTATTTGGAGTTTTTTTACAGAAATTTATGAAGTTTCAAAGTTTGAAGAAAATCACTGAAAAACCTAGAAAAATAGAAAAATGACCAAATGAACAGTGATTTTCACGAATTAAACTGTATCATTTGGACAAAATAATGACTCAATGAGTATTTTTCCCTTATAAAGGAACTTACAAGCTTCAAATAGAAATTGGAAGCACTCAATTTTGATTTTTCTAGAATTAGTTATGAATTTTCAAAGTTGGTCCAAAAAGCAGTGAATACTAACTTTCAAAAAGTTGAAAGTTTTCAAATTGAACCATTTGGACTTTTTAATCACTTTGAGGCTTCCCATTGATTCCAAATCAATATATAATAAAGCTAAGGGTAAAGTTAAGGTATGTCACAAGATGCCACTACTAAGTGATTAAGAGGTTATGAGAAGTTCTAGATGGGAACAAGATACGCTGCTAGATGATGAAAATGGGATGTACCCAACGAAAAGTATGCTAGAGAAAGTGTTAGGAAATAAGCATATCTCTAAGTTTTGGGCGATGATCTTCCTATGCTGGAAAAATGTTGCCATGGTAGGGCATGCTATTTCTTGATAGACAGGAAGGGGCAGGACCCTGATAGACAGGGATCAAGTAGGATGATTTGTCGCTGTTAGGCGAGCTGTTTCCTAAGAGACAGGAATAGTATGGGGTAGTTGCACCAATGGTAAAACATGGGGTGTTTCTCTTTCCATACAATATGGGATAGTTGCATCAATAGTAAAACATAGGGTGCTTCTCTTTCCATACATTCACACATGATAAAAATACGACATATGGAATAGCCCCAAAATGAAAAGGGAAGAATGGGATAATATGACTCAAGGGTAAAGTTCCTTGAATGATTTGGTTGCATGATAATGTAGGAGATAATCCTCTTTCTTTGCAACGTCATGGTGACAATCATAGAAAGAACAGTTAGGATTATTGAATCCTTTGATATAGCAGGTGGCACTGAAAAGATAATGAATGGACTGATGAATAAAAAAATTAATGTTTGAAAGCCCAAGTAGTATGTTAAAAGGAATGTGGCTTGAGAAAGGGTTTATTTGGTCCAGTGTGTTGGCCTGGGAAGCCCCAGTTCTCTATGTGGAAAGAAAGGCGGGAGTCTTAAATTGTGTATAGACTACCGTAAATTGATTGAGATTATAATGAAAGATGATTATTTATTTCCCCGAATTGATGATCTGTTAGATCAATTTAGTGGAGCCAAAGTGTTATCTGAGATTGATTTTAAGTCAGGTTACCATTAACTCCAGGTTTGAGCAGGTGATATTGTTAAAATGGCTTTTCAGACTAGATATGGATATTGTGGGATTCTAGTAATGCCGTTCGGATTGATGAATGCCCTTGTGGTTTGTGAATTGTATTTGTGATTGTGTTTTCGGCTGTACTTGGATTAATTTGTTATAGTATTCGATTGGTGATGTATTGGTGTACTCTAAATCTTTAGAGAAGCATACCAGGTATTTGTGAACAGTTTATATAAATTTTTCCAGGATTTCTTTGCCGCTAGCTAGGCTCATTTGAAATGATTGAATGGTTATGTGGGATGGAAAATATGATGCTGATATCTGGGAATTGATGGGGAGGCAAGCTTACCTATACCCTGACATTGGGAAGGTCGCTGTGTCTCACATCAATTAAAATTAGTTATGTAAATTGATAAGGAGGCAAGGATTTTCATCAAAGGGTAAGGAGAAAATCTATGATGTATGAAGCAAGGATTTTCATGGTTATGTATATTAAATCATGTTGTAATTATGTGGACATTTTGAGAATTACATATGTTATGTAATATGTGATATGAACCTATGCATGTTTGGTTTATATGTGATAGTTAAGGACTCCTAATTGCATGATCAAACATGGTTCAAAAAGGTTTAGAAGTTAGGGTTTAAATGGTAAGGGTTGAAAATGAAAAGTTTGACTAATTGTCAAAGTAAAGTTGGTCAGACCCCTAAATTTGACCTATCGGGAAACAAAGCAAATAGACTCCAAATGAGTTGAAATTTTACAGATAAATAGTTTACATTGCAAGCTTTAAAAAAATTGGAAGAACACTAAATCTGGAGTTTCTTACAGAGAGTTATGATATTCCAAAGTTTGAAGAAAATTACTGAAAAACCTGGAAAAATGAAAAATTGCCAAATGAACAATACATTTTCACGCATTAAACTGTATCAATTGGGCTAGCTAATGAGCCAATGAGTATTTTTCCCTTATAGAGAAACTTGTAAGCTTCAAATAAAAATTGGAAGCACTCAATTTCAATTTTTCTAGAATTAGTTATGAATTTTCAAAGTTGGTCCAAAAAGCTGTGAATAGTAACTTTCAAAATTGAAAGTTTTTAATTTGAACCTTTTGGACTTTTTGATCAAATTGAGGCTTCCCTTTGGTTTCAAAGCAATATAAAATGAAGCTAAAGGCAAGTTTAAGGAGTGTTACAAATGTCATCTTGGTGGCACAATCTTATCCCTTAGATTCAGATTAAGTTACAAGATTAAATCCTAGCCCTTTAACCATTTAATTGTGAATCATTAAACACATTATTCCCTTTATCTTCCACCCACTATGACCGACCCAAACCAGCAGAAATTGGAGAGCAAGAGGACGGCATTTCAAGAGGAGAAAGAAGAGAAAAATTGAAGAGAAAATCAAGGTAAGTAAGCAAGATTCCTTATACTATATACCAATCTCTTGTAACTTCCTCTTCAACTTCCATGGTTCCAAAATCTGATTTGAGCCCTCTTTCTCAAGTTCCATAACATAGGTTTCTTGAGATTAAAGTGAGAAAGAGAGGGATTTAAAGCCATCAAGTGGTTGCAAATGTCTCCTCTTGTTGTAAGGAGCATATTGATGTATATATTGTGGTGTTGGTGATTGTTTTTATGATTTTTGTAAATTGGGAAATCATGCATAATTATGGGAGGTGCTGCCCAACTTTCCTCATGATGTAGGAGAGTTAGAATCAAGTTTTACCATGCATGAATGAGAGTTTGGAAACAAGAATCAAGTGGTACAATTGTTGGAAGTTGAAAAATCCATATTGTTGAATGTGTGAATTGTCTCGGCCAGACCTGAAACATGGAGGAGATGAATTGTTTTGATGATTTTGATGCTTTCAATGGGTTTAAAATGAGCTTTTGTGTACGGTATAAGTGGCCCTAAGTTTATGGAAGCATTAGAAAAATTTAGAGACAAATTTGATGTTCTAAGATTTAGGAAATTCAAAAGAATGATTAGTGGGATTCTACATTGTCTCTTGCATTGGAAATGGCATATGTTTGATGGCCATTATATGTTGGGATTTTAGAACGTACACGCAGCGGAATTTAAAATTTTCTAATCCCAAATATGGATCTGTCAAAGGCGTTTATATCGAAGAGATGAAGGCGTACCTTTTGCATTTCAAGATTGTCCCTTCCTTTGCGTTTGGATCTCTCAGATTCCACAACCTTCCACGCTCTTGCTTCCAATCACGAGGAGCCAACGTTCTTTCAATCGCCTCCCTCTACCACTATCCACGTGAACAGTCTCTAACAATAGCAGCGTGCTAGCGCCTCTTCCTTTCACTCTCTCTCTAGGGTTTTGTGGCTCAAGAGCGAATTCAAATTCAGAATGGGATGCCTCTAGTGTTCACGAGCACTCATATTTATAAAGCTCATGGAATGCATCATAATCCAATATTAATCTTTTATTAATCTTGAAAAATCCAAATTTAAATTTCAAGATCTAATCTTGAAATTCTAATTTCAAAAGGATATTCAAGATCCAATCATGCAATTCAAATTTCAAAAGGATATTCAAGATCCAATCCTGCAATTCAAATTTCAAAAGGATATTCAAGATCTAATCTTGCAATTTGAATTTCAAAAGGATATTCAAGATCTAATCTTGCAATTCCAATATTCAAGATCCAATCTTGAAAAGTGAAATTCAAAAAGGATATTCAAGATCTAATCTTGCAATTCCAATATTCAAGATCCAATCTTGAAATTCAAAATTCAAAAAGGATATTCAAGATCTAAATCTTGCAATTTCAATATTCAAGATCCAATCTTGAAATTCAAAATTCAAAAAGGATATTCAAGATCTAATCTTGCAATTTCAATATTCAAGATATAATCTTGAAATTCGAAATTTGAAATTTAAAATGTGAAATTCAAATTTTACAATCTTAATTTGGATTAAATTGATCTGATCAAATCATATCACTTTAATTAATCCAAATAATGAGCCAACAGATTTAATTTATCTTTATAAATTAAATTAGTGCTAGTTATTAATTGATCAAATAAATTAAACATTAAACTAACACACACAAATATTATTTATATAATATTGTGCAATTTTGAATTTCAACATATATACACATATATTTAAAATTTGAATAAACCCTAGAAATAAAGCTTATGTTGGGTTGTTCTTGCGTGCGATCTTGTAGGCCCATATAAAATTGGTAGTGGGCTAATCTCACCATAAGCCCACAAGTTGCAAGCGGTCTCTAGCAAGACATTACGACTACCCAAATCATACGGGGATCGTTAACACGTCGCAACCTTTTACGCAACCACATCATGTCCCTTTTGTCACGCGATACTTCGGTCAAGGATGAGGCATGGATGACATCATCCTCCTATTCCCGACCATTACTTTCTCGATCCCTGAGTAGTCTGATTAAAGAAAACAAAAACTCCTTTTCGTTATAGTATGGCCATACATTTCTCAGACTCACTCATCGAGGGGCCCAGTAATATCTCTCAACTAATGTGAGGGACAAATCCTATCTTGATCACTCACATTCCTCCACATGAAAACCCTTAAGCCCAATTATAGCCTTTATCATCACCCGGTCAAAGGTGACTTTTGACTAGGTCAAAGCTTAGTGACTTTCATGTAGGAATCCATGATGATCTCAGGTCAAAGGGCATTGTGACGTGATTACATATGAGATAAGCTAATGACTTAATCCATGCAGCTTTCTCATAGCGGGTCGATCCAGCACCTTGTAGTCTTACAAGTGCTTATGACTTTGACTCGTATCTCCATACCTTATCAAAGTCATACTGGTCTTACTTTATTTTTATTCCCACATAGATAACCGACCAGGGACATTTAGGACAATATTCATAATTTGCCCATGGATGCAATTATCATAATAAACATGCATAAGTTATGATAATTAAATGGAGAAAATACATTAAAATAAATAATGTGTGAAGTACAATGATTGGCCCCTAGGGCACAATTTCCAACATCCTCCCACTTGCACTAGGTATAATCATTGATTTGCCTAATTTCCATTGTCCTAACATGACCTTCATGTTTCGCTTGTGCAAGCAGTTTGTTAAGAGGATCAGCAACATTGTCTTCTCCAGATACTTTGCATATTTTGATATTACCTCTATTATTAATTATATATAAGTAAAGTGAGTATATCTTCCTGTGCAATAGCACTATTATTGTCACAGAACAAATCCCTTGGATTTGAGATGGTAGGGACCACCCGTAGTTCAGTAATGAACTATCTTATCCAAACGGCTTCTTTAGCTGCATCTGATGCTGCTATATACTCGACTTCTGCTGCAGAATCAGCTACTGTACTTTGCTTAGAGCTATTCCAGCTTACTGTGTCACCATTCAACAGGAATACGAATCCTGACTACGATCTAGAGTCATCTTGGTCAGTTTGGAAACTCGCATCTATGTAACCAGTTACACAAAGCTCATCATCCATACCACCGTATACCAAGAATAAATCCTTAGTCCTTCTTAAGCACTTAAATATATTCTTAATAGCAGTCCAATGACCCTTACCTGGATCCTGCTGGTATCTACTAGTCATACTCAAGGCGAATGAGACATCCGGTCGAGTACATAACATTGCATACATAATGGATCCAATAGCAGACGCATATGGAATCTTACTCATGCGATCTCTTTGATCCAGTGTTTTAGGATACATATCCTTTGAGAGAATGATGCCATAAGACATGGGTATGTACCCTCTCTTCGAATCCTGCATACTGAACCTATACAGTATTTTGTCTATATAAGTACTCTGACTAAAGCCTCTAAGCCTCTTGGATCTATCTCTATAGATCCTGATCCTCAGGAAATAAGTGGCTTCACCCAAGTCTTTCATTGAAAAGGACTTTCCTAACCAAGACTTGACACTCTGCAAGGTAGGAATGTCATTTCCAATGAGTACACTACTATAGAATATAGTTTTTACTATTGAAATTTGCATCCTTTTTTTTTGAAAAAGGGAGTAAAAAATGAAGACGGTGGCATTTTTGAAATAATGTTAAGTGAATAGCTCACTTTTAGCGTCTGTTCTTACTCACACTACTGGCATCACTCCATTCGGCGTCTCCGTTCGGCATCTTCCACGTCTTCAGCGTCTTCCGTTCTTCGTTCGTTATTGTAAGTCACTCCATATCTGTATGTCATTATTTTTTTAGATAAAGCATGTCTCTCTGTTCGATCTGTATGTAGTTATTATTTTTTCGGTCAAAGTTTTTGGATTTGGCATACGTATGTGAAATGTGGTATAAGACTTTTAGCATTGGAGCATTTTAATTTTAGAATAAAATTAATATTTCTATTGATATGTGAAAATAAGGTAAGGAGTTGGCCTGCAATGAGAATGAGAGTATTATTTTACAGCTGCCTTGAATAATAATGTAATTGTGAATATTTCCATGTCGTGAGCAATTTGGATTTTTCTGTGCGTCAACTATTTCGTGAGCAATTTCGTGAGAATGAGAGACTTATTCCCTTTTTTTGTGA
>JANTPZ010148360.1:2764-14756 GCA_025593235.1 Vachellia pachyceras | reverse complement strand
CAATCTGTGCAAACTAAGATGTGGTCATAACCTCGATTCCAACATATTTAAAGCCCATGAATGATCATAATGACTTCCGCAATAGCAGGGGAACCGAGATAAGTTTACAGCTAAACCCTCCTAACCATTGGCCGTCTCCTCCTCGGATCAATCCACCATAGCCACTACGCCCAGAGTTGTGGGCCGACCCATCAACTTCAAGTCTAAAACCCTGTGGAACTCCATCAATACCCTCCTGTATCTTCACTCTTTGACCTGTATAGAATTTACATCGTGCCAACAAAGAATGATCCCAACAAGCCTGAAAAAATGAAGATAGGGCGTTGTCCTGAGTAACATGGTTATCTTCTCTGAAAACTCTTCTGCATCTGTCTTTCCAAATATTCCAGCAAACATAGTCAAATAAGACTTTCCATTTCAGCTTCTGGGTAAATTCCCTACCTCCTTCCTTTGTGAGATTCCATCGTATCCATTCAATTCCTTGGAGCGAAGAGAATTCTTCCCATGCACACCATTTCTGACGAGCATTAACGCAATCCCTCAGCAGGTGCATAGGGCCTTCCTCTTCAGCACAATCAAACGGACAGCGTGCTGACTCAGCAACTGCGAGTCTCTGTGAGGCTGAAAGCGGATTTTTAACGGTAAGCATGGAAGTATTTTTAATTTTTTAATAATAATGTCAAAAACGATTTATTCCAAGTAAGAAAATCAGGCAGCTGAAGGATGTAGCAAGGGCGGACACAGTCCGTAGCCAAGTAAACGAAGCAAAGGACACAGAAGAAAAGGCGTTTAGAGGAAATAAGTTTCAGATCCGAACCATACAAAGGGAAGAGACTTGGAGATTCAGCTCTTTTGAGTGTTCAAGACGAAGAAACGAGGGAAATGGAGGTCGAACTCAAAGACATGCTCGCTGATCTTCAATCTCTGAAGCAATCGCTTCCTGATTCATCTCTCCATGATTCCCTCGATAAGGTATTTTCAATTTTCCGACGTCTTTTGATTCATCATCTGAATTGTTTTTAATATTCATCTTTTCATTATTCTTCTCTTATTGCTACAATGTTATTGTACACCGGTTTCTGAAATATTCGAGTGCTTGCTTAGTACGTGATGGCATGCATGTTGTTTGGCCATTATTGTTATTTTGTTCGATATCTTCTATGCTGTTAAGAGATACTGTTATGCTGCATTTTGTAATCGAATGATCGACGGCTCAATACTCGTCCGTATTCCCCACAGTTGTAGTTTTCAGTTGGCATTCTGAGAAAATTAAGCCATAAGACCGCTGCATTTAGGAGTGGAAGAATTAAACTCATGATAGTTCCGATAATATTTTGTTTTTGAGAGATAACATATTTTTTGTTTAGTTTGAAATGGATATGTTCACTTATTATTTGGCTTAATTTCTATCTTGTGTTTATAAGATTCAATCCCGTGTTGAACATCTTGCTGATCTCGCAAAGGCTGCACCTGTTCGACGCTCCAAAGTTAAGGTATATGCTCGGGACACTCTTCTATGTGTCTGTCTTGGATGCATGTCAGTTGTGAAGTTTTATTGGTCCTTCCTCTTGTTATTGTATTGACAGGATATGAGTGCTGAGGTTGTAGACAGCAATCCTTACAGTCGGCTTATGGCGCTTCAGAGAATGGGTATTGTAGAGAACTATGAAAGAATACGGGAATTCTCTGTTGCCATTGTTGTATGTTCTAATATCTTCTTTCACTGTTAGTTTCTTTTTAACTGTTTGTGCACAGTGCATATATGTGTCTGTTAGCCTTTTAATACATCTATCTATCAATCTTGGAGAGGAAGAAGCATTATTTTCCTTAGCCAACTGGATTTCTATTTCTTCTCATAATAAGCATGTTTTCTCATGAATTTCTCATGGGATCACCAAAACCTGAGCAACAAAGAAAATTAACAGTAAACTCAACTATGGGAAACTTTTCAAGATTGCATAATTTTTTTATTCATGGTGGTTGCTTTTTTGTACGGACAGTTGGGATTCTAAGTCATGAAGGATCTGGAACTAAATGTTGAGGAAACATAATAATTCTGTCAAATCTGTGATTTACTATTGTTGGTTGACATTTTATTTGTTCTGAAAGATAGTTTATAGGTTTAAGACTTGAAATCTTTCCCACATTTGTGTGGAACTGTTGATTCTTAGTCCCTGCTTCATAATGCCCCATGTCATTTTCTAATCTAAAAGACATGGAGCAACACATGAAAGATATGATCAAAATGTGCGAAAGGGGTTTCTGCAGCATTGGGCCATTGGCCAAGTATTTTACAAGAGATGGGAAGTCTAGTATTTAGAATTTTGATCCTGAATATAGAAAGTGGTCAATCCTCATAAAACTAAGCAAAACCAGTGATCCTTACTACGTTTTATTTTGCAGGAAGTCTATTTCTCGTTTTCTCTCCTTTCTTTTGTCCTTTTTATTGATCGACTTTTTTCCCCATGTAATAGATTTTGATTTTCTATCGTTTACAAGATCACAGGGAATAGGAGGTGTAGGAAGTGTTGCAGCTGAGATGCTAACAAGATGTGGCATAGGTCGACTTTTGTTGTATGATTATGACAAAGTGGAACTCGCCAACATGAATAGGCTCTTCTTTCGTCCAGATCAGGCAAGTATCCAGTCAGAATATAATATTTGATGTATGTTTTATTTTATGATCTTAGCCTATTGAAAGTCAGGCGGTAGTTTCAATATGACCTGTTTATACATATTTGTTTGCTGACTAATTAATAGTGACCTTGTTACAATAATAACTAACCTTTAAATTAATGTACGGTGTAAAGATCGTGTGTGCTTACTCATGCAATGAAAGTGCTTTAAGAAATTCACTTAACATCATAAACTAATGTTATGTGTTTTAGCTTTACAGGTAGGTATGACAAAGACAGATGCAGCTGTACAGACACTTTCAGATATAAACCCTGATGTAGTGCTTGAGGTGAGTATTAGCTCTATTTGTAGCCTGAGGTGCACTCATTAAGCTACTATTGAGATGAAACTTTGTCTGCATTTTTATGTGTTTTCTTTCCTTGCTGATTGTTCCCTTTTCCATGTTATCTAGAGCTATACACTGAACATCACTACGGTTGAAGGTTTTGATACCTTTATGTCAAGTTTGAAAAATAAATCATTTCGCCCTGATCAACAAGTCAGTGGTGTGGACCTTGTTTTGAGTTGCGTGGATAATTATGAAGCCAGAATGGCTGTTAACCAGGTATTCATAACTTAACATGCATATAGAATCGATGAACTCTTCTTGTCGTGCTTTGGGATTTTTATGTTTGACTGATAGCTGACTTGTACAATCACCGTGCAGGCTTGCAATGAACTGAGCCAGACATGGTTGGAGTCAGGTGAGCTAAAGGATTTTATGGTGATAAAGTTACTTGATTTAAAATAAAATTCTAAGAATCGACTTCATCATCATTATCAGTAATATCAAATTAATTATTGGTGTTATCTGGACATCTAGAAATGAACATGACTTGCATGAAAATTTGGCATTGAAACTTTTTGTTCTTTGCAAGATTTTCCTCGGCATTCTGGAAGCATCCAAGCCATGACAAATAGATAGACTACATTTGTTGGTGTCTTTTTGTAACATGTCAGCATGTATTACTACTCATTTTGTAGAATCATATGTAAGCATATTCTGTCATCATTATCATCGACTAATTTGTTAGGGAAAACTTGAATATCTAGATGAATGGACTTTTTATTCTGTTTCTGAAACCCATGAATATAAAATTTGAACAGGTGTGTCTGAGGATGCTGTGTCCGGTCATATCCAGCTACTTATTCCTGGTGAAACTGCCTGTTTTGCATGCGCACCTCCTCTGGTATGTCTGACCCTCATTTGAATTCAGATTGTTATTCGAAGTTGAGAATAGATGACCTTATAGTATTAAATTTAGTTGAATATGGGCACAAGTGTAACTTCACTAACTCATCAATTTGTTGTCAATCGGTGGACTGTGTAAATATGACCTTATACGTTGGTTTGTATCACTACATCCATCTTACTATAACCACAGTGAGTACAAACATTTCAAGAATACAGATATGTTTTCCTTGTAGGTTGTGGCATCTGGGGTAGATGAACGCTCGCTCAAGCGTGAAGGTGTTTGTGCTGCATCTTTACCCACTACCATGGTAAAGTGTACTTGGACATAGCTTGCATTTGACTCTTTTCTTCTTTACAACTTAATTAGTTTATACACGATAATTCCTCTTTTCACTGTAAGGAATCTTATGCCATCTTTACCCTTCAATGCCTTTTGAATTTTATTTTTTGATTATCTAGAACTTTATGTTGCTTTTATCTTGGTGTTACCTAAAATTATTTGTTCTAATTTAATTTTTTAGGGGGTTGTAGCTGGGCTGCTAGTCCAAAACGCACTCAAATTCTTGTTAGGTTTTGGACAAGTCTCTCCATATTTGGTAAAAACCATAATAGTTCTATCTCTGTTCTTGCAAATCTAATAAAGCCGATATCCTTCCTAACTTTATTTGTCATTAGGGATATAATTCTCTGAAAGATTTTTTCCCGACCATGCAAATGAAGCCAAATCCTCAGTGTTCGAATGGAGCTTGCTTGAGAAGACAGGTAAGACATTTTAATGCTGCCCTTGCTGCTTGAACATGTTCTCATGAATCAACTCATTTCTCGGTCCTTCTGGTTGATGCAACTATAAACTTTATGCAGGAAGAGTGCATTCTTGCAAAGCCAGAAAGAGATGCTGCAGCAAAAGCCAAAATGGAAGCTGAAGCACTATCAACTGAGGAAGGCCCACTTCATGATGACAATGAATGGAATATAAGGTCCTTAATGATATTTTCTCATTCATTCTTTTACATCTTACTCCAATGGGTGTAAGAGTAGAAGGGATATAATGCTTAAGCCGGAATAAATCTTGAATCTTTTAGTTGCAACTGTATTGGGTGAATGCACACTATGTGGGCGTTTCAAGATGTCCACTGTTATGTTGCTCCTTTGTTGAAATTCTAACTTCAAAATTTGTGACTTTCTTTTGTTAAATTTTCAGTGTGGTTGATGATTGTGAGCTGGGTGGTCCTGAAGCGAAAAGTTTAGGTAATTCAATGTCACATGCTAAAGTTTATATTGATAAAGATGAAGTCTTACTGACTGATAGAGACCTAAGCAAGCACGAGAAACACTCTTGAAAACTAGCTTGTGAATAGAAAAAACCATACAGCTCAGGTACCACAAGAATTATTTGTGGCTACTTGATGTGGGACTGACTCCATTCTATTTAAAGATAAAATGTAATGGAAGATAATGTTTCTGGATTTCTGAAGAAATCGCAACTGCTAACACCTACATATTTGTATTGTCCCTACTTTGTCTGGACTTATATTTCATCACCCGTTTTTGTTGCTGACCTTACTGATGTTGGTCATAGTCTGTTGAACTTTGTGGAGAATTATTCTGACACTCACTCTCAAGGGACCATATTCAAGTTCGTTGGGCTCCCAGTTTAATCATTTTTCAAGTGGGTCCAATTGAATTCAGATGCAACCATATTTCGGTTTCTATGGTTGCCATTGTAAAAATTCGTGTTAGTAGTATTACTCAACTAGCTACATTTTTTTTAAAAGTAACGTGTTGGTTTGTTTGTTATCATTTTTAAATTCATTAAAAAAATGGTTTTCCGGTCCAAGCATGCCTTTTTTAGGTTCACCGGTGTGATTTCTGACCATATGGATCGGAAAAATTCGTATTAGTTATTTGCTTAAATCAGTGGCCTCTTAAAAATCTGTCCATGCATTGCAGATGCCCTGCCAGAAGGTCTCACTCGCGAACTTCCAAGTGCCGATGAGTTTCAGAATCTGTCTGCTTCTGGAGCTCCTATCCCTGACAACGATGACCTTGAAGATCTCCGAAGACAACTTGAAGCCATTAATTCTGCATAACACCGCTTATAGAAATTTTCTTTTTCTTTTTAATACTTGAAATTGTAAACTGTTGGTTTAAAGTCCAGCAATAAGGTATACCTTTAGAAGGTTGGGGGGTGGGGGGTTTATTTCTTTATCCCTTAACAGTTTTGTTGGTCTCGCCTTGATTTGTTACTTTGTTTTAAATTATTTTACTTACTGTCATTCAAAATGCACCCTTTATATTTTTTTTTCACCGAATTTTGTTAGACTGCGTATAAATTCATCTCGAAATACAATTATTATGCCATCTCGACATAAAAAAGAACCTTTTCCTACCAAGTCTGTTTCGGCAACTCTCGCCGGTTCTCCTCCTCTGTTGTGAGCATTGCATTTGGCCTTGCTTATTCAGACGGAGGCACAACGTTTCCCCCCCCCCCCCAAAGGAATCAATTTTATTAATCCCAAAAAAGTTAATACACACACTAATAATTAAAGCCAAATAAGCTTTAAAAAACCCATGATTACAAGCTAAAATACAAATTTGCCAAACGAGCAAAAAGACTATATACATACTAATAACTGAAGGCAAATAATTCTAAAAAAAATCCTAATATTACAAACTAACACACAAACTCACCAAAGAAAGTAAGGATCAAGAGCAACAAACAGTTCTATGAAAAAACAGCAACAATATAATAGCTATCCCAGCAAACAAAAAGAAATCACATCAGCTACATAACTTTGATGCCTACACCGTTGCATCTTATTATCCTATATCTTCCTTCAAGCTTGTTTCCTCGTAGCCCATCCAGCTTGTTCCCTTCCTTCCTTCTTTAGAGGTATCTCCTATCGTAGCATCAGCTTCCAAAATCCGACATAAAGGGGGTGATGGTGTTTGCACCCATCCTATCGGACACACCCCCCTTGTTGCATTTCACAGCTAACCAATTAGCTGCCTTATTACTCTTTCTTGATACCAGAGTAATCTCCACATTCGTTGCCTCAGTTAAGAGGGAGATTACCTCTTGCATTTCCCACCTTCCCCTCCAATCAATTCCTTCTGTCGATTTTCTCATGCAGCACCAATACACTTCAGCACAATCAACTTCCACCACTGTTTGGACACTTCCAAATTCTTGCATCAGACATGGAGCTTTCCTCAACGCAAGGATTTCCACTACTGCTGCTGAATCTGCATTCACCTTTTCAGCAAATCCCCATAGAAATTCACCTTCATTTGTTCCTGCATATCACACCAGTAGCAGCCATATCTGTCACAAAAGAGCCATCACAATTAATTTTTACTATACCTGGAGCTGGTGCTTTCAACCTTTCACATTGATGTGCTTTATTCATGCTATCACTTGTCTCCACTCGTCAACCTTTAGCTCTCCAATATTTATCACTTGCCTTAGCAACTAGATTTATTACCTTCGTCGGATCCGGAGTTTTATGCTCAAACACCATCCTGTTTCTTTCCTTCTAGATTAGCCATAATGCCCAAGCCAAATAGGCTACCTGGTAGTCATCCAAGACCCTCTCTTCTACTATCCTCCTAGTCCACCATACCCCAAAATTGTTTATGTCTCCTCTCTCAATCCTTAGAGACAACTTGCAGCTGAACCAGACTACCCTTGTCCAAGAACACAGGAATAAGGCATGTTCCAACGATTCTGGTTTCTCTTCACACACTCGGCACAATTGGGATACATTTCCGCTTAAACAACTTTTCCTTGACCGGCATAGCTCCCACAAAGCATCTCCATAAAAAATGGTTAATCTTAGGTAGCACCTTCAATTTCCAGATCTGATTCCAAAGTTCTTTTGGTAACTGAACTGAGGAACTTGCCTTGTTATCACAACTCTTTCCTTTTGCTTTTGTACGATGGTACACATTCTTCACCATATACCTCCCATTTCTCGCCCCTTCCCAGACAGCTTCATCTTTCCTCTGAGTATAGTTCAATGGTATTTGAGCTATTTTATCTACAATCTCCTTTGGTACCAGTTCTTGCAGTTTTTCCACTGCCCAATTACCATTTTGAATTATATCAGCAACTTTCCAATTTTGTTTGTCCTCTGGTACATTTATATATGCAGTCAACACTTCATTCATTCCCTTTACCCACTTGTCCCTCCATAGTTTCACCTCAGTCCCATTACCAATTCTCCAATACAAATAATCCATTAATACCTTCCTTCCCTCAAGTATACTGTACCAAGTCCAGGATGCTTTCCCCCTTTCTTTGCATCCATAAAGGAAGACTCTGGGAGGTATATACCTTTTAACACTTTAACCCATAATTCTTCAGAACAATGCATTACTCTCCATGCCGTCTTTGCTAGCAATGCATCATTAATTACTTCGAATTCCCTAAACCCCATTCCTCCTTCCCTCTTTGCCTTTATCCTTCCAATGAATTTTCCTTTCCTTATCTGCCCCACTCCACCAGAATTGAGCCACTAAACTATCCAATTCTTTGCAGATATTTTTTTTGGGAATTTAAAGCAGTACATTGGATATAAAGGCACAGTACTAATCACAGCCTTTATCATGATCTCTCTTCCTATAGGATCCTAGGAATAGGGAGTTAGTTGTTTGACTAAGTCTTTATTTAATTATTTAATTACTTATGTATTTGTTCAATTATTTATTAATTATGTAATGGGTGTGTCAGTTATACATGTAGAAGTTAGTGTGATAGTTATGGGTTAGTGGGGTCATGGAAGGAATTAGATAGAGTCAGTTATTACCCTTCCTCTATAAATATTCTAATTGTATTCCAGATTGAAACATCGATGAATGAATATGAATTTATATTGAGTATTGGAGATTCTCCTTTCCTCTTGACCTCTTTTATCTTTCAAATGTGAGATCCTTGCATTTGAGAGAAATTAGAAGAGATTGATGAGTACCTATATTATGGGTCTCATCAATGTGAGAGTAATTTACCACTCCAGCCTTTCACTTTTCTACTAACCCTTTCCTTAATGTATGCCAATGCCTGACCTTTTGTTTTCCCCCAAACATTTGGATCCCCCAAGTACTTCCGTGTCTTATCTATATCCTTTATGCCTAGGATAATATAGACCCTTTCCCTTACCTCCACTGTTGTATTTTTGGAAAATACAATTCCAGATTTTTGTAGATTCGCTTTTTGGCCTGAAGCTTCACAATTGTCCTCCAACAACCCAGCTAGTTTCCTACAGTTTTTTGCCTTTGCATCCATGAAGAAAGGATGTCATCTGCAAAAAAAGCTATGAGACAAAACTGGACAATCCGCTGACATTTTAATTCCCCTCAAAGCTCCATTCTCTACATTTTGATTTATCATCATTGATAAGACTTCCACTACTAAAATGAATATGTAAGGGGATAAGGGGTCACCTTGTCTCAACCCCTTTTGTGGAGTCAGTTCAGCTACCTTCCTTCCTGACAAACAAATGTTCAACCTCACTGTCGAAATACATCTCATTACCAAGCTTACCCATTTTTCATGAAAATCGAACTTCAATAGGGTGGCTCTTACAAAGTTCCACTCCACCCTATTATAGCCTTGCTCATATCCATTTTTAATGCAAATTCACTCTTCTTCCCCTTCCTCCTCCTCCTTAAGTAGTGAAAGATTTCATGGGCTACCACAACATTGTCATGAATAAGCCTTCCCGGGACAAATGTACCTTGGTTTTTGTTGAGATACATGTGTCCAACCATGGCTTTAGCCTATCCGCTAGTACCTTTGATATCACTTTAAAAGCAAAGTTGCAAAGGCCAATAGGTCTAAATTGGTCCACCCCTTTTGGTTACTTTAGTGATTAATGTCAAATTTGTCCAGTTTAATTGTTCCACAGCTCCATTTTCTTCAGAGAAGCTGCTAACCATTCTTTACACTTTCTGCTGCACCGCATCACACGATGATTGATAAAACTTCCCACTAAACCCATCTGGCCCTGGTGCCTTATTTCCTCCCAACTGAAAAGCTGCATCATGTACTTCCTTCATAGTAATAGGGACTCACATGCTGCTGAAATTGATGATCAAGTAGGCAAAATATTTGATGCAGCACACGAGACAGGGTTCAAAAGGATTGCTGGCAACGAGAGGATGGCAGGCAAACGGCATCTGTCTCTGCATAAAGTTCATTATGCACAGCACAGAACAAGGCTAAAGACCGGATCGCATTCATTGTAAGAAGCAAGTAATGGTCACGAAAATCGCGGTTGAAGATGACCATCTTTATGCTTTTGCACTTTCAATGAAAGAGACGAACACCCCACAAAAAGAGAAAAAGAAGGAACCAGCGGTTGAAATTAAAGAAACAAAACCTCTGCTGTGGATTTTCATAAAAATGAAGGGATATCTGGATAGAAGATCAAGGGAATGAAATTATATCAGTTTGTCTTGGTTTAAAAATCTAAGTGATCTTCCTCACAACCATCATCTCAACACTCACATCAAACAAATTCACAACTTTCTTATTTTGTTATCACATGTCAGGAGAACCTGGTCAAAGTGCAGACTTTCTGATTGGCCAAAGGACATCAATTGGATGCTGAAGTTGTTTACGTGAATTATTCGCCCCCCCCCCCCCCCCCCAAAAAAAAAAGTGTAGAGCCTTTTCTTTAAAAAGACTTCATTAATACATTTCGCCTTTGTGCGACTTTCCATTCCCAAAAAAACACACACAAGGTTGGAATGGGGTCCCTTTCCTTCTGAAACCCTCTAAGATTGTTGGAATCTAATTAGGCAGGGCAATATACTTATGTTGCCCTTCAATGCAATGTCTAACCACAAATTGAGGGAGTGAAGTGGGTGGCTTTAGGACAATTATTCATTCATGATGCCCTCCAACTAAGCTCTCCTGTGATATTGTTCGTTGGGTCCCAATTTCGTGAACCCCAAAGTCCTTTATCTGTAAAGGCAAGATGGTTTAGGTGCCCTTAGCCAGTTGTAGCATAAGGGCCATAAGGGTGGGTTCCCCTTTACACACACCCCCCCCCCGGGTGGTTTTACTTTTCAACTTTTCATTTCAACGGATAGCAAAAGCATCCCGTTCCCTCTTTTTGTTTCCTTGTAAAACTACTTCCCTTTCCCCTTTCTCTATGTCTTCCTATAACGTATTGATACAGCTCCCACAATACATTCATTTCTTGTTCATTTTCCTGACTTGGGCTTTTTTTTTTTTTTGTACCTTTCAGGAACGAATACGTGAGAGAGAAAGCAAAAAGGGAGGAGAAGAGATAATGGGGAGTCACATGCTGAGGTTATCATTGTTATGTTGTGAGAAGATTGGGGGGCGAGGGAGGGTCCCACCAGAAGGATGGGATTGCCACGTGCCGACCCTTCTCCCTCCCATCCCATGGCCGACAACCCTTTATAAAGCCAATCTCCTCCGTTCTTCAAACGTATCTCAATCCCTAACTTCAAAAATAAATGGGAAAATGATAAACAAATTCTAAGTAAGACACTTAATTATAAAATAGTCCTAAACATTTACTTTAAATACAAAATGATCTCAAATATTTATAAAATTACAAAATGGTCCCAAGCTACTGAAGTTGTAAATGAAGACTGATAAGGTTGTAAATGGAGAATGTTGAGGTTTTAAATGAAGGGCTGTTAAGATGTTCTAATTATCCTTCATCAGAATTTGTACTGTTAAGAACCATGTTGACGGTTTAGAAAAAAAAAAAAAAAAAAGAGTATGAAATTCATGCTTGATAGCACGCTGGTGGTATTTTATCATCTTAGTATATGGTTCTTATTTATGATGCCTGAGTCCTTCTGGAGATCGTCATGGTATAAGACCCGCCGGATAGGGCACCCGCTGGTCTCCGTTGTAGGGTATCATATATGAGATATTATATGCTCGTAAAATGCGGTGGCTAAAGCATAAATTTCCTTATTTTCCTTGTTGTGTCCAGTTCTTTTAAACTCTTGATCTGCTAAATTCTTAACATGGTATTTTAACTGGCAAACTCTGATGAACTTTAATCACTACACCTCTATGAAACCTGAAGGTGATGATACTGAGTAAGGGAGATTAAAGCTTTCTGTTTTTACCAT
>JANTPZ010148359.1:0-17031 GCA_025593235.1 Vachellia pachyceras | reverse complement strand
CCTAGAAGGATGATGAGCCACCAAAAGCTGAAGAAATTTTATCAGTGAAGCACGGGTTTCAGGCTTTATCATCTGCATATCAAAGAGCACATGATCTACCATCCACATACAAAAACAAAACAAATAACCAATTACAGAAGTCACGGAGGGGAACCACCTTGTGCTCAGAGATGATGTCAAAAGCTATGGCAGTTGCCTCTTCAACATCATAGACAGCTCTTGCAATCTTTCATCATATATAGCATACATGTAAATATTTAAAAAAAATAAAAAGCAAATTAAAATTTAACTAAATCCAATCAAAATTTGTCTGAATTGTCAAAGGACCTGTGCAGGGTTTGACACATTGGACGGAAGATTCTCATTTTCAAATTTCTGATCATCCAAGCCAAATGAACTGCAACATTAAAAATTATAGACAAGAAAATTAGTACAAATCAATTTCCCATCATTTTTTTGTAAAGTTATATTGCACTAAACATATGTCCCGTCAGATGCACAATAAAATGCTCCCACAAACTTCTAGACTCTTGAACTGAGTTTAATTTTGTACTACTCAGTTCATGAGCTTGGAATTTTTTATGACTAGCTTGTATCCAACTGCCAACGTCATTGCATACCCTAATTACAAAAATTAATAAAATTGAAGCCAGTCTGATGCATTCTTAATTATTTAATGACTTAAGACACTAAATCTTGATAATAGCTACATTTAGCTAAAAAACTACTGATAAAACCGCAGTCAATTGACACAACTAGATGGTTTTCCAAATATGTTGAGATGCACAGCCAACATTTGATTCGTATGTGGTGACTCTTTCTAGTCGAATAGGCTTCTCTCCACACTAAAGAGGTTAATAGGAAGTGACGAAATTTTAGAATATTTTTTAGTATAAGCCTGTGGTAGGCATGGTAATGACTTACAATAGCAGTAATGCATGTATACCTCATACCTGCCCATTTGCTTGTTGATCCAATTAAGCAGCTTATCAGCTGTGCGCCCATCATCAATCCTCCATATATCAACTTTGTCTTGTTTTGGTTCCCAACCACCAGCAACAAATTTCGAAGGAGGACCCCAAAGAAGCATAGGATAATGACCAACAGAAAACTTATCACAGAGTTTAGTATTTATCTGTGCTGCCAAAGAAGTGAAAAGAAGGACAAATCACCAAGGGATGTTTTGCCACTACATAACTTTAGGTTTCAGATGTTTAGAGAAGTAGAAATTTACTTTTTTTTTTTAAAAACGGCAGAGTTGATTGAGCAAAATGTATTCACAATATATGTATGACCGAATGAGGTTTTCAGGGAATAAATCAGAATTGAAGGAGATGAAGTGGTTTATGGGGAATCTTAGATTTGCTTTACACTTCCCAGCATCTTCTTGTAAAAAAAAAAAAAAAAAAAGAGGTTCAGAAGTCAAGATTGAATATCTATTTTCTGAAAGGTTTTCTTCATTCTGATATCCTAATTAATCCCCCGGGGGGGGGGGATTTCTCTGCGTCCTTGCTGCTAGCAGCAAATCTTCTCTCTCTTTGCCCAAGTTTTACATAAAAAGAGCCCATTAATGAAAACTGATTATTGCAGTTGAAGCAGACGCATCACGGCAATCATCAAACCGTTATATGATAGGTATGAACATTGTTAAATCAAGAAAATACAGAAAATTATTATTAATTGTATTATTATGAGTTAAGCAATATCCTCTATATAGAAAGAAAATATAAAATGAAGACCCAATCATATTTAGTAAAATTATACAGAATGCATTTATGTGTTTCCATAATCTTAGATCATTGGTTGGTTGACCTACAAATTGCATCTTAAGTCCAGACCATGATTTCCTCATTACATCTTAGGGACAATTATATCCATTTAAATTTTCCATGAGTTTTGGATTATATAATTTTTTTTTTCTATCAAGCAGTGTCAGAAACCTCGCACTTATAGTTGAGTTTAAGAGTAAATATCCTTGAAGCTTTTACCAATGCTTTCAAATTCAACTATTTGTTAATCATTGGCACAATAAATCCATTCTACACTGATTTTCACATTATTTTGCCTCAAAGCATGCAAGACTTTCTTGAAATACAAATATCTTCTGAAGAAGAATACCTAGCAGCAAGTGGATGGAGACTGGGATTATCAGAAATACAAAACTCGAACTTATAGTTGAGTTTAAGAGTAAATATCCTTGAAGCTTTTACCAATGCTTTCAAATTCAACTATTTGTTAATCATTGGCACAATAAATCCATTCTACCCTGATTTTCACATTATTTTGCCTCAAAGCATGCAAGACTTTCTTGAAATACAAATATCTTCTGAAGAAGAATACCTAGCAGCAAGCGGATGGAGACTGGGATTATCATAAATACAAAACTACGCCTGGAGATAAAAGTAACAGGTGATGCACATACCTTCAATGCACAGTCTACCCTTGCCATCAGTACGATCCCTGGATGCACTGCATCAGGTCCATTAAAGAGCCTTGCAACCTTCTCATAGTGCGGCTGCAATATATATATTCAGAGAGCAGGTAGTTATGAGTTGAAATGATGGACAGCAACTTCATAAAACACCAAAGGCTAGATCATTAATACCTTATAATTCCTGCAAGCAGGGCACCTACCAAAGAAGTAAAGAACATGAGTAACTCCACTGACACAGCAGAGAATAACTTAAACTTCAAAAAAAAAATTCAATTGGATTGCACAAAAATAAAAATTAGACGTTTTCTTATCGAGCACAATATTCGCTCACTTGAATACACACCAAAAAGATTCTTTTTTCATGATGTGTTGAATATTTGCTCACTTGAATACACACACCAAAAAGATTCTTTTTTCATGATGTGTTGAACTTGTTCGTAACAATTGCATCTGATCCCTCAACAGTAAATAATCCACAAAATCAGTTATTGCCCACGCGCAGAGAGTACATTTAGATAACATGAAGTGAATGATTTTTTTTTTGGGACAAAAGGAAGTGAATGGTTTAAAGATGGCAGTTTTTCCCGAGACACAAATGATGTTTTGATCTATCCAATCACTTCTTTTCCTCTTATCTTTTACCTTGCTCTTAATAACCTCAGTGTAAGCAAGCCAGAAACCCTTAGCCCTTCTAAATATCTTGCCACATGTTCAATGACCCTTACACCAAACTATAAGCTTTGCTAGCTAAAGAACATGAATCAATATCTCATTATTTTACTTGCCGATCTAATTTGCCGATCAGATATTCTATCACCTTTCTTCACCTTACCCAAAGAAATATCGCCACGTCCATGAAGAACCGTAAGATAACATTCAAATCAATACCCAACAAAAAAAAATTGAATGAATGCCAGGTATAAAAAGGCATAAAATTGAAACTTTGTTTCGCAAATAATCACTGACCAATGGGCAAAGAATTCGACAATTGCAAAAGCAGCCGGCGTATCCTTCAGAACTGTAATGAAACTCGTTGCATTCAAATCAACAGCATAATCTCGAGGATCATCATTTTTAATATCATCGTTCACATCCCGAAGGATCGAACGAGCTGATCCCAATGAGGAAGATGTCGAAGTCACAGTTACAAAAAGCAGGCTCAGAACCAGAACGACACATACATACATCCGAGACATGGAAATGATTAGACACGGACCCAGAACACGGGATGGTTAAAGCTAGCGGCAAAGGATCTCCGAGCAATAGGGTTTTGCAGGTTGTCAACTTAACAAAATTCGGAATAAAGGTGAACTTTTTCAAATTGATTGAGAGAGAAATGGATCTATTAGTGTGAGTATCTACTATCCAATTGATGATCAACTTTTTGTGTAGCTTTTGAAGCTTTTGTCATAGGAAGGGAAAGATGAAGCAGAAAATGGTGCTAATTACGTTTCGTCTTCGAGGTGGCACAAGCAAAGGGCCCAGTTTCCACGCGAATATGGTCTTACCAAACACAGTTGAACTTTGAAATTTCTTCGACGTTTCTCTGTTTTTTTTTGGCCCTTTCTAGACAAACTTCGACCTCGTTCATGAATGCGTCTTCTCATGTTTTTTTTAAGAAATTTACAATTAAATCTTAAATAGAAGAATTAATAAATGAAAGGTCCTAAAGATTTAAAAAATTACCATAAGGTTTCAAGAGTAACTGCTGAGATTGTCATTAACAACCTTATCAGCCTTCATTAGCAACCTCAGCAGTTACTCATTGGATTTTATGGTAATTTTTTGAATCTTTAGAACTTTTCATTCGTTAATTCCCTATTTGAGACTTAGTTATAAATTTCCCTATTTTTTTATCATGGAAAAAGGTATAAAAATATTTATAACGAATATTTTTCTTTTTCATGACAAATAAATATATTATGTCTGGTACAATATTTGCAGGGTCTAAACGTACATTCAAGTTTTTCCATAAAATGAAATAATTTTCTTCACATATTTACTTCGATTTACGTAAAAATACTTTTTCACCGCATTCCCAAACAGACCATTCTTAACTTTAACCTATGTGTTTGATATTCTAATTTTATGTTAATTTTCAATTTCATTCCTTTTTTGTCGAATTTCATTTCCGTTTCTAGAGCTTGCAAAATATATTTTCAATCCCTTATCGGTAACACTATTTATCACATTAACAAAAAAGACTCCAAAGTTTGTTCCTATCCGCCTTAGTTTTGCCAAAGACAGCATCTAACTCAGACAAGTTGTAGCCTAGGAAGTAAGCACCTATCAGACCCTACGATGCAACACACAAGTTAAGAGTAATACAGTCACGAACATACGACAAAGACAGAAATGCCACCTACCAATATCAGCCACACCAGGGTGGTATTGTCAGTCTTCTCGTGACTTAGGTTTCCATGACCTCTCGGTCACGTTCTAAGAGCAAGGGGCAAAGCAGGGGTATGGCATCTAATGCATCCATAAACAGTGACAGTTTTGTTGGCCACTCCACAGGCCACAGCAACAGATGATACATCAAAGCGGCAACACAAAGCAGATAGTAGTGGGGGCAGGGGGATACACTTGTCATAACGAAAGACTTCAACAAATAAGCTTGTCCATCTAAGGATAAATGTGCTTGTAGATTCACCAAGACCAGGAACCCTAATCTCTGTCGTGGAGGGCTCTACAAAGTTATGACATAGGTCAGCTAGTTTCTTTTTGGTCAAACAAGACCGAGAAGGGATAGGTTGAACGACCACAGTCTGTTCCACCTTAGGGCCCTACCCTAGAAGTTGCGAAACTTCCTCCTCCTCAGTACCATGACTGGGGGGAGAACATGACAAGCTATTCGCAAATGAACTAGACTTAACCAACCTAGAGACGCTCCTTACAGAAGCGTTAGAGTTCGTAGGCGTACCAGACATGTTCAACAGAGAAGGAAAAGGACTAAGAATACCAAAGATACAGGAAAGATCCCTAGGCTTAGGTTCGACAAATAGATACGCAAGCCACCACTAGACATGACACAAGTTCAACCCACAACTCGAAGAGCAAGGTCAGCAGAGATTACTTGAAAGGTGAAAAGGCAGCGACGAGCAAGATTGTCTAGAAGAGAAGCGGAAGTAGAAAACGTAGGAAGGCAAAGAATGGAAAGAAACTTAGATGGATGTTAGGGGAAAAGGTAACTTCCCGCCTACAACTATTACGCGTCATCATTATGCCCTCAAAAGATGCACCTGCTCACAGATTCAAGCTCGGCCATCTGATTCGAGATGCCACCAATGCTCTAGATAGTGACACGTCACAGATGGAAAGGCAACCGTCGTTTAGTCCCATCAAGAGAGAAGTGACAAGCTATTTCATATGTAGTCTTGGATTGATAGATCACGTTTCAAGATAAGTTTTCAAGTCATTACCAGAAAAATGTCATTTATCTGTCGTTAAATGACTATTTTTTATTACTAAAATGAGGGTCGCTAATATTTTTTATTTTCGCTAAATGAAAATTTTCTGATAGAAAATAGCCATTTAAAGATAGATTTTTCCGTCGTTAAATGGCATTTTTCTGGTATTGAGTAAATTTATTTAATTTTCCAATTCATCAAACAAAAAGTGTATTCGAAGTGGCAAACGTGTCAATCTACTCGTATACTAAAGTGGATGAAAAAAGTATATATTTGTGCGTGTACATCATTTAATTTTAACCTCATTGACACAATGATTGAGAGAGATCCGTCTCTTTTGATGAAGAATCTGAAACCATCAATAATGATTCATTAATTAAATAATATAATAAACAAATTAAAGATAAGATTTGGGTTGGATTTAATTTGTTGGTGATGGAGAATGAATTATTTTGTGACACTTGTGGTTGGTGATGATGTGCCTTCTAATGACATTCAGAGGAACAATGTGGCTTTGATTTTTATTACCTTTTTTTTCTTTAATTTTCCAAAAATGGCATATCAATAAATGGAAATTTAGATGCGAATTAATTTTTAATACGCATCTGTATAGAGTTTAAAATGAAATGTATTGTTATGACTTAAGAGTAGGAAAAATTGTTGAAAAATCTTCTCTTAGAAAATTTATTATCAGGGTATAATTTAGAGCATCCTCAAATTACTCTAAATTTAAGATTAATCTCTATTAAACTAAGCGTTAATGTTAAGATCATTCCAATGAACGCGCTTCCCAGTATTTGAACTTGTAATATCCCATTACAGAAGCTTAGATCGTTTACCATCTTAACCAATTTGTTAATTGCAAACTTTATAGTATAAATGTACATGAAATTTGTTTAAGAATTCAAATACAATCTTCAACCGTGTGTGATCCGTGTTCAACTATACGCAACTTAAACGGAAGGTATTTACTCACAACCGGAAAAAAAAAGTTGCATTTGCTCAAACACCTTAAAAATATATTATATTTGTGTACTTTGTGCTAATATTAACTAAATAAACAACATTCTTAAAAATATTATATTATTTGTGTACTTTGTGCTAATATTAACTAAATATTCAACATTCGACAGTGTTATAGTAACCGCATGTAAAGGTCTGAAATACCTTGGAATCATCCTAGTTTCGTGATAAGATTTTATAAATGATGGTAATTAACTTATGTTTTAGACTTTATTATCAATAAGCATGATGATTAATGTAGTTTTTAATTTGTAAAGAGCCTTAAAAGCCAATAATGTCATAGGCCCTTAACACTTTTTTTTAGAAAAAAATAATAAATATAGAAAATTTTGATGATATAATTACTATATATTACTTAAATACGTACAAGAAAAAGACTTATCAACATACGAGACTGGTTCTCACTTGCACTCTATCATCTTGTAGTGAGCTACATATATATAGGTGCATGTCAATTTACTGTGAGAGTTATGAACATTATGCCTCACATTGTTTCTTCTCTATTAACAGGAGGTTTGGATGATTTTTATTAAAATTTTACAAAACTCCCAGAGTTTTATATCATATTTGAATAACTTTTCTAATTTTTAAAAATTTATAATAAACCTTCCTAAACTTTTATAGTGACTAAAAGTTTAAAGAGTTTATCAGCATATTACTCAAAATTTAAAAGAATTACATGCATACGAAAATAAAGTTTAAGAGGTATGAAATTAATAGTTTGGTGTTAATTATCTAGACTTAAAAGCTTAGGGGTTTATTATTAAGTTCTAAAGGCTAAGGGGAATGACTTGTGCATAGTTTCAAATTTTCAGGAAAGTTGCGTTATATGTAATTCAACCTAATTATTTTCATGAATCTTGACATTAATTTTTGAAAAAATACAATTATATTTGTGATGAATAATTCTTAAATTTTTTCAAGTTAAAAGGGCCCTGAAAACTATATTCATTTTTTAAGGTAAAAATCAGCCAGTCATTATTGAGCTATTTGATGATAATTTTTTTTAAAAAAAAGCCAATAATGAGTTTTTTTAAAAAAATCTGACAATAAATACCTTGATGAAATTAAAATATCACACATATTTTTGGCAAAAAAAAAATACCACAGATATATAAAGTATTTAGACAATTTGTTTGGCAGAAAGGCAACTTAAAGTTGTAAGGAAAAAAGAAATAAATAAGAAGTAATTGATCGATCATCTCATATAGTACACATTAAAATATTGCACATAATACGAGGTAATTAGTGATTTCAGTATTTTGTATTCTTTCTGAATACGTTTATTTTAATTGCGTAAAAAATAGGGAAAATGAGTTACAGGTCCCAAGTAAGGGATTTTACCATCAAATGGTCCCAAAGATTCAAAAAACTATTAAAAGGTCCCAAGAGAAGCTGCTGAGGTTGTCATTAACAACCTCAGCAGCCTTTGTTAACAATCTCAACAGCTACTCTTGGGACCTTTTAATAGTTTTTTGAATCTTTGGGACCATTTGATGGTTAAGTTCCTTACTTGGGACCTGAAACTCATTTTCCCAAAAAAATATTAGATATGAATTGTACTAATCATAATTTACGGATAATTATGTTTACTATGGATTTTTGTGGGGTCTCTAAACATGTGCATGCCCTTGCTTATAAGGATGTGTCAAAATGAAATTACACTTCATTTTGCTGCCTTCAAATGGTTTTCAAGACTGGTATTCCCACTTTAAATTAAGATACTGCATTCCAGGGAAAAAATTCTCATATAATTGTTCTTGATATTGAAAATAAGTAAATAAATATCTTAACAGAATGAATTTCAGCAGTTTAAGCATAAGATATTAAGTTTGAATCCATGTCGACGTAAAAAAAATTTAAAAAACCTACTGCAATTAGGTTTAACAATATTTAAATACGACCTGAAAATACAAACTGATAAGACAATCATATAAAAAGAAAGGTAAATAAATTATCTCAATCAAACTAATTTAAGGAGAAATGATCATTCAGTTAGACTATATATCCTTGTATAAATATGAAATGATTTTCTTAACCTTCATTGATCAGTTTTAAGTTTTTTCACTGCAAACAATTGAATGAAAGGGAATTTTTCTTATATAACTAGAGAAATCAAATCTGAAGATATGCTTCCTTCAACATATTAAAGTTTCCATCAGATACTTCATTGAGAGCATATCTCCAAACCCCCATAAATACTGAGGCTCCCCACAGGCTTCTCAGTACTTTTATGCATATATGAAGATGATTCTCCAGCTTCGAATCCAAACACAAAACAACACATATACGAGGTTTGGTACTAAAAACTTACAAATTAATTATTAATTTCTATATATGATGATGAGATAGGAGAGAGACCAGGCAGATGCAGAGAGAACCACTGAGAAAAACAAGTCCAATTGCACCACAAGCTAAACCCATAGTCTCTGCAATTTCTGATATCATAGCTTCTCTCTTCTGCTCATAACTTCGCTTATAATTCCAACCTCTTGCTTTACTCATCATCACAACCATCTCCTTCTTCTTCACTTTCTCTATTCTCTCTCTCAAAACCCTCATGTTTGCATCCACAATATTATTATTCGCAGGCTCACCTGCAAAAACACACAAGAAATAAGACAAGTTATATATATAGAAACATGTTCTCTTATCAAGAACTGATGAAGATCTCTCATCAAGAACTGAAGATTGAATCTGATGATTTACCATTATTGTCTCCGAACTTTTGGGCTTTCATTTTCGGGGTATTGGTGGAAGAGCTTATGCAGTCAAAAAGCTTGGTTTAAGCTGCAGAAAGTTGATAGGGCCGGAGCAATATCCAAGAGTGGTTTTGCTGGAACATCATGGTATGCTTCTATATTTATAATCACGCGCTTACCTTGAAACATGATAAGTTTTTGAATATATAATAAATAGGTACATCAAATCATTTGGAAAAACATGTACGTCGCAGCAAATTTTAAAGGTAAACTGTATCTGATTTGTAAATAGCACAAAAAAAGTTAAATAGTTATTTGTAAAAATCTTAAAAGTATCTTTTTTAACCATTTATATTAGAAATACTCCTTACAAAAAAAATTAATTAGGGATAGTTTACAGGAAAAATGTAAATTTAAGAGAAAATATATATTGAAATATTATATTTAGGATCAAAATAAACTTACTTATAACTCGTCATATATTTAGAATTGGATGGACTAATTTTTAAATGCACCATCCATTCATCAGCTCTTAATTTAAATAAATGTACTGATTATGATTTTTAGTGTTTAAGTTTTTTATGATTCACCTGATTTGTTTCTTTCATAAATCTAGTTTCCATTATTATCAGATGAAGGTCAGCAAATATAAATGTGCACATTATTACAATAATATGCATATAAAATAGTTTAAATAATATTTAAGAATATATTGAATGCGATGATGAACAATAGACTCTAATAATTATACATTCCATTATAATTGAAAATTTTGTTTATCTAATAGTTGTAGATCCATATATAATTATACCTGAATACATTTTTTTATTATTCCATTTATATTTTATTTATGAGGTCCAATGTAGAAATGCAACCATAAAAAAATTCTGATAAGAAGTGAGCAGCATTAACCTATTAAACTTATCATTATTAGAATCTTTAGATGATTAAATTCCTTTTTCAAAATCTCATAGTCATTCTTTAGTTTGATTTTGGCCTTGAGAAAAAAAAAAGAGGAAGGAGAAGTGGAAAGAAAGAAATAATAGTAATTTATGAGTTTCAGCGATGATGTGACATCATGTGATTAAAGATTATAATATGAAACAAAGAAATGAAAAATTAAAGAGCCCCACATGAGCTTATGATTGTGATGCCTTTTGATGAAGGATTTTAATAAGTTCAAAAGGAACCCAGGTGTCCCATTAATCTTCAATACACATGGCACCACTACTTGGCTTTAAATGTGAGGATTGAGATTCAGTCCCAAAAACGAGAGAGATAGAGACACGTAGATGCGTGAATATTACTCCTCACACAGGGAAGGGGGGAGAGAGATTCAGATCCTAAAAAGTTTCAGATTTTTTAAAATATTATTTGATTGATTTGATACAGTTTATTTCGTACTTTTGAAACGATTGAGATTGTATTTTGATGCCAAGTGTACTTAGATTTGAGTGTTCTTTTCTAACTAAGTTTTGTTTATGTTTGAGAATTAAATTTGAAAATTCTATTAGAAGAAAGAAATTCCGTTGGAAGTAAGGAGTTTATAGATTTTTAGATAGTTTTACGGATTTCGAGATGGTTTTTATGGATTTTGAGATAGCACTAATCTGGCCAATTTCATGATACTTTTGAAAATATTGAGATTGTGTTTTGCAAGTGTACCTGAATTTAAGTGTTATTCTCTGTTTTTTTTAGGTAACATGCAAGGATTTGATTGTTCTATTCTAAATAGGTTTTGAATATGTTATGAGAATTTACAGTCTACAAATCGATGTTATGGATTATAAAGTATAATTCAAAAATAGTTATTGAAATGGACATATATTGATATTATATATATATATATTGAATGCTTGTAATAGTTAATTTTTTTTATACAAAGTAATAGTTAATTTTAGTTGTGGGCTTATGGTTAAACTTTTTTTTTTTGGTGACTGCTTATGGTTAAACTTTGTTTGAATCTAAATGGTGCCCTAACCCCATAGGATAATTAATTAGAATGGTATATGTGTGTGCGTGTGTGTGTTACATTGAGTAGGCTCTTTTAATTTATTAACTATGATAAAGTTTTAAATTTGGGTTTGCTACTTTTATCTATTATGGTTGACACCTTGTTGTTTAGGCTTGAATATTTTTTTTATGACACTAAACTCTTTTTTTTACTATGTTAGGAGTGTAGTAAAAGTTTTGAAACAACACACTAAGCCTCTTTCAAGGTAATCATATTAGACTTTTAATATTGTAATTTCTTTTATTTTCTACTATATACTAATTAGCATCTTGAAATTGAGTTTTGAACTTTCACCATGATAAGAATTATTGTTATTTATTACGTTATGCTTAAGTAGTGATATTACAGTGTGTTTTAAAAATTAGAGTGTTACTATGTAGGTTATAATAATCTTAATTTGTGTCACAAAGAATCCCATCTACCAATAACTCTTATAGCTCGTTTGGTACGCTGAAATTGATTTTAGTAGAAATAGAGATGGAAATGAAAATGAAGATGGAAATAGAAAAAAAAAATGAGATGTCAAAAAATCAATTCCATACAATTCCATGGGTTACATCATGGAATTCATTTCTACCCATTTTGAATTCCATTTTCATTTTCAATTCTAATTCCATCCCCCAATTCCATTATACCAAACATAGAAAATTAATTACATTTCCAATTCCACCTCCCAATTCTACCATACCAAACATAGCATTAGAGAAGAATAATTAAGGACTCTTGAGTTGAACTTTCTTCACTTTTGGGTTAGAATTCTTCTATGGTGGCACTGGTTATAAGGAGACAAGAGGATGACTAATCAGTGACGGACCCAGGACCTTGACTCAGAGGGTTTAAGATAAGTGGGTTCAAGATAAATGCGATTTATTTTTAATATATTTTAAGAAAAATATGAGCAAAAATTTAGTGGATTTAAAATTAACAAATGATTGTTTGCAAAATAAATCACATAGTACTAACATATACATACTTTTTTGGAAGTCGGGGGTGCGACTGCACCCACTCAAATGTACCTGGTTCCGCCTATGTGACTAAAGAATTATAGAAGGTAACTAACTAATGATGTGAAAATTTGAATTTTGATGGAGTTTAAGTGTATGCACATATTTTTGAAAAAATAGTTATGCCTAACTAATTATATTTGATGATATTTGGATATAATTAACATAATCAAATTGTCATGTAAAAAATGATATCAATATATGTAATTATTATCTTCTCAGGAAAATTTGATAAGGGAAGGGGAATTATTGAAGGTAATAATACCTTTTACATGAAAAAAAACATAGCACCTAGTCAACGGTCAACTTACAATTAATGCTTTCATTATTTTTTGTGGAGTAAACTATACGTTGAAACTACACAACATTTTTTGGTCATTTCCAAAACTTAGAAAGGCTATATACACAATATATATATATATATCTCTTCTGAAAAATTCTACTTAAATTTCACAAAATCTCAATCCTTTATCCTTCAAAGCTTAACTCTCACATTCTCATTAAATAAAGAATAAAGTACACAAATCTCTAATAGACTATTTTTTATTTTTCAGTAATATTTGTGCTTGCGTTCCCAATTCAATATTGATAATGGTCAACAAAAATAATACTTGAGTGTATATTATTCAAAAATAAAAATTTGTATATTTAATGAAATTGAGAGAAAGTTTATGCATATGTTGTACTTGTTTTAGAGCAATTAATATTAGTGCCTATTTGGGAAAAAAAATTTCAATGATGCACGTCAACCAAAATAAAAAATATCTCAAAATCTGTAAAAAAGTATCTTGTAATTCGTAAAAAACATCTCGAAATCCGTAAAATATCTTGAAATCTATAAACTCTTTTCTTACGACAATTACTAAACACAATAATAGTATATATAACTTAAAAACTTCAGCGGAACCTTCTTGACGACCAATAAGCAAGACTTGATACCTCTTTTGAGTACGCTACGAGTTCAGTCTTCCATGGATATTACGAGTGTCTATGTGAATTCCTTTTATTCACATAGACACTCGTAATATACTCTTTCAATAAGTAATAAAAAACAAAAAGTAATAAAAAATTCTTATTTAATATACTCTTTCAATATAACAAAAAGTAATAAAAAATCTATACTCTTTCAATAAAATTTAATATACTTTTTTCTCTTTGTACTACATAAGAAACAAACATTCTTATTTATTTGCCATCAGAACAAAACAAAAAATCAAACCTAACAATGTCTCCAAACTGCTTGTATTACAGGTATCATTCATCATTACACCAAGTCTAAACAATTGATTCATCTAGAACAAGATAATGGTTCTTCCTCTATAGTCTCCAACATGGGCTTCCTTGACCTACAACACTTCGCCCTATAGTGAAACCCTAAGTCAACTTCCTGTAAGCTTAACCTTGGAATATTTCTCCTCTCAACTACCACTTCTTTAAGCGATTGATAATCTCCACCGCCACAGTTCTCCAGCAGCACCTGGGCCCTAACCGCACGGCGGCGGCCACCACAGTTCAACCTCTTAACCACCAGGCTTTCTGCCACAAAGATCACGGCCATATCTGCGGCGGTGAGCACCGTGTTGGCCCGTCTCATGTGGAAGAAGACATAGACGTTACCCAGCTCTAAGTCGTCGTGGGCAGCGAGAGGAGAAAACCTACGAGCGATGTGAAGAGAGCGAGAGTTGACCAGAAAATGGTTGGGACACTCAAGTAGTGGCGGAGCCAGGACCCTGGACCAGTGGGGGCAATTTTTTATTTTCAAACAAATGACAACAAGCTTACAAGTGTAAATAATTTGAGTGGGTTCAAATATTAAAAATCAGTGGGTGCAAAATAAAAATCTAACAAGCATTTACATATACCCCAAAAATTGAGTGGGGGCAATTGCCCACCCTCACCTCAACGTGGCTCCGCCACTGCACTCAAGCATGAGCTCTGCAACACTCACAGGTTCTCTATACAGCTTCACTTGACCTGTGGGAAAGATTACCCTCGCAGCCTTATCTTGAGTGTTCTTCGTCATCAAAACAGGAACGAACACGAACGTGCATGAGATATAATTGCCCATTGATCAGAAAAATTAAGATTTTTTTTTTTGAGGAAACAAGGAGATACTAATAGAGTTTGTTCCGAGAAGAATGGAATTTTTTTGGTGGAACCTGGAAGTGCTCTCTGCAAGTGAAGGTCATGGATATATGTGTATATATGAAGAGTTGATGGAGATCAGTGGGTGAATTTGGAATCGAACAACACGTTGGCGGGGTCAAATCTGTGTTGACTCCATCGTGGACTGCGTAAATTGTGGTATTAGTTGAATTCACACACTGGACTGGAAAGATGGAGGTGTTGACTTTTCTGTTGGGACTCGTAATTGAAGCTTTCCTCGTAAACTGGCGAAGTTGAAAATTCTACAGTACAGATATCAATGGTAGTTATAATTAATATTATGCTTTAATTTTCCTTCTGACTTGGTTTTATTTGTAACTTACTTTTTGGGTTGAGGCACAAAAGTTAAAAATTTGTCATTCTCGTTCCAATTTTATTGGGGTATAATCTCTTACTTTGCGGTAAACTTACGTATGAATTTTAGTATAAATATATGTCTATATTTAATACATGTGCTTACAAGAAAAAGAAAGGACGTGGGTATTTTCTTTCTTTCTTTTAATTTCAAATTTTTTTTCAATTTATTGATTATCTTATTGCCAATATGAACATATTTTGTGATTCAAATCTAGTATAATTATGATAGCTATAAGCCTACATTTTTACCGTGAAATATACAAATATCAATATAAGATTAAAATACTATATTGCCAAGAAAAAAAGACCATCCATATTAAGCTATGTATCCTTGAACATTATGGTTCCGTTTGGGAACGCAGTAGAGAAATACTTTTACGCAAGTTAAGGTAAAATATATAAAGGAGATTATTTCGTTTTGCAGAAAAATACTATTGAACATGTTTTTGGATGAGAGTTAAACTTTGCCAAACGGAGCCTATGACTTGTTAAATTTCTGTTTTGTAGTAGTTATTTTATTGGAGCATATAGTATTTTTATTACCAGCAGCATCTAGTATTACTAGGTTTAATTACATTCAAGTATTAATTATTTATTTAAGAAGGAGATTTAATTATTTAAAATAAAGCATCAAAAAGAGATTTAATTATTTAAAAGAAAGCACTGAAAAAATGTGTTGCTTGACATCATAAATATGCATGAGAGTTTTTTAAACTAATTTGTTAAAGTTAAAATTACTTAAATTAATTATTTATAAGTGCGTCACATATCGTTACCACTTTTTTACTATGATCCCTAATAATGTTTTAACTTCTAACTAGTAATGAATTTTTGCTAGAAAAATGAAGCATTAATTATAGGTATTTTAGTAAAAATCATTTAATCTTTGGGACAGAAAAGGCAATTTTATATAAAAAATCAAAACAAAATACTCGAAAGGTTCTTGTATTTTTTTTCAACAAATGGTTTTAGAGTATAATTAATATATATGCCGTACATGTGTGTATAAATGAAAATGAAAATTTACTTAATTTCCATGATACTAAACTCGATTATTAAAACAAGAGTTAGTTATAATTTTAATTTAATTTTAAATATAACATTTCAATCCATTTTTCTTTTAAATTTATAATGTTAGGTTCTCTCCAAAGTATTCCATTTATTATAAACATTTAGTGGTTTCTATCAAACGATAATCATAATAAATACGATCATTTAGGAAAACCGATCATCATATTTGCTATGAATAACTAAATTAACTAATTCTCTTATCTACTTAAATTAAATATTTGACTTTATATTAATACTTAGAAGTAATATTAAATATTGATTCTCGGGGAATATAGCATAATGAACTAATGAAAAGATTAAATTACCCAAAATTTAATAACAGAGATCATGCAATGGAATGAAAAGTTACAAAAATCACAATTGACTATAATAAGACTGAAAAGATTAATGATTTAATTTACATAAATAAAAAATACCACTATATTAGGAGAGGCAGTCCACTGAAATTCGATAATATTCTAATTTGTATATCGATAATTTACCGAGGGCCCCAAAAGCTAGTGCTGGGAAACAGGCTGGCCCTCCAGCCCGCGGGTCAGCCCGCCCAGCCCGTTTGAAAACGGGTTGCCATTTTGGCAGCCCGAGCTCAACCCGCCAGCCTGCCACTTTTTTATTTTTTTTATTTTTAAATTTTATTTTTATTATTATTTTATTGAAATTTTCTTTTAAAAAAATAATACAACAAATTTACATAAAATTTACCAAGTCTATTTGATTTTTCAGAATAAAAATACAATACATTTCTAAAAAAATATAATTAACAATGTTTATAATACAAAAACATAATACATAATCAACAATCTTCAAAGTAAGTATGCATTTAAGATGAAATAATAAGGTTTAAAATAAT
>JANTPZ010148354.1:0-11029 GCA_025593235.1 Vachellia pachyceras | reverse complement strand
CCAGTGTTTTCTTGAATAGTTATTAATGTGTGATTCCATGACGCTTGATCAACATTGAAATGCCAAAGGAATAAAAACTTGTTTATTTCTTTTGGAATTTTTTATGGAGAATACTTGCTCAATGAACAATGATTTCTTGGACTTGATATAAATGAATGAAGCCCGAACTTAGTGCAGACTCCCCCAGCTCCTTTGTGCCAATAAATGTTTTCCTTCGCTGACTTTGACTCACAAATTCTTTAAATACTTTTAATACCAAGTCTGATGTATTTGAGCATAAAGTATGATCAGCAATCAACTTTGTTGTTTGACTTTTCAGATTGACACTCCCATGTTGGCTTCAGAATGGAAGAGACTTGGACTACTAACCATTTTACTGTTGTCCGTAAGCTTGATGGAGGCATATTTCCATTAGGATTCAATAAGGAAGTTACAGATCGAAATGCAAAAGCTGGCTCAAATGTTCTGTGTGTTGAGAGCAGTGTGGAAACTTTAAATATTTTGCTTTTAGTCTCTTTCTTATAGTCCCATTTTTCTAGGAATAATAAAAAATCACTGAAATTATATTGTTAAATCTTGTTTTAACCTATATTTTATGTTTGCTTGTTTTGACCTATATTTTATTGTTAACTCTTGTTTTGACCTATATTTTTCTAGGAATAATAAAAAATCACTGAAATTACAAACAATAAATCACTGAAGTTTTTTTGGTTTGTATTTTTTTCCAGATCCTTCCAGTGATGATTTTATCGATATGCTATCTTTGGGAATAGATCACTAGACTGTACAAGGGGACAGAGCATTCTGTGTACATGATTTATTGTTTGTAAACACTGATATTTGATTTTCTTGAATTTCTTGTTATCCTTGTTTACTTCATCTGCTATGCTATTCCTGGAAGTAAGCTTGTTGGCCTTTTTACTTCAGGGAAATAATGCAAGTGGCTTAGAAGCATTGACACGGATTTGTTTGAGCATAGCTCTTGAGAAATTAAATAACTTGTGCACCATTGCTTCAACTGCCTCAGCTTGCTGACAAATACCAAGATTTTAATCACTGTGATTTAAGGCTTAAACTTGTCTAAGGAATTTTTTTGGCATAATCATAATTTATAGTTTCTTATTTATTTTAAAAAATTTCCTTTATTATCTATGGTGACTTATAATTTATAGTGGTGACTTATATTTTCTTTCTTTTTTTTTTCATGCAGACTCTGGTTGATCCAGAAACTTTAGAGAGTGATGGTGATGGGGAAGCGGTTGGCAATAATGTACAAATGATATGTGGATATGTATGATCTCTGGTTGATTCGGCATTGAGTTGCCCTTATGCTGACTAGATTGTATTTAGCTATAGTGTTTAAGACCGTAGCTGTGATGAGTAGAAAGCTCAAATCATCCTTTGATTATAAATCTGAGGAGAATTTTGTTCACAATTTGATCTCTAGGTTAATGGACAAGCATGTACTTGTTGCTGTGAGTTGGGGCCGTATAAATTTGGAGCCATATCTGACAAGCTGTATGAATAGAATTTGTTTTCTGGGTCAATTGTGTGATTAAATAGGATTTGTTTATAATATATTTTTGTAAATACGTAGTTAATTCATATTTAAAATCAACGATGAATTTAGCGATAAAATTATCAAATATAGATATGTTAAATATATATATAATTGCCCATTTAGCGACGGAATATAATACATTTAGCGACGAAAAAGTAAGGTATAATATTCTAATTAGCGATTAAAAATTGAAAAGTAAGGTATAATATTCTAATTAGCGAGGGAATTGTCAAATTTAGTGACGGAATATAACTTATTTAGCGACGAAATTGTCAAATTTAGCGACAGAATATAATCTATTTAGCAAGGGAATTGTTAAATTTAGCGACGGATTTAGAGAGGGAAAACTTCCGTCGCTAATTCCGTCGCTAATTAGAGAGGGAAAAAATCCGTCGCTAATTCCGTCGCTAATTAGAGAGGGAAAAATTTTCCGTCGCTAATTCCGTCGCTAATTAGCGACGGATTTAGCGACGGAATATTTTTCCGTCGCTAAATTAGCGATGGAAATAGTTCCGTCGCTAATTCCCTCGCTAATTTAGCGACGGAATACTTTCCGTCGCTAAATCCGTCGCTAAATTGTCCGTCGCTATTTTCGTCGCTAAATTTAGCGACCCTCTTATTAGCGACGGACTTTTTCCGTCGCTAAATCTGTTTTTTCCGTCGCTAAACCAGCTTTTTCCGTCACTAATTCCATCGCTAAATCTGATTTTTCTAGTAGTGATTTGCAACGGTTACATAACCGCTACTAAATAAAATAGCAAGTCCCGCTCTTTTTTCAAAAGTGAAAAAAATCCCCTCCAAAGTTTGTTTGAAATATTTGTTTGCGCCTTTTGTTTGTAGCAGTTGCAAAACCGCTATTAAAGGTAATTTAATGGAAAAAATAAAAAGGAGACGGGTTTAAAAATTATGAACAGTTGTAGTGGTTCTAAAACCACTATTAACTATTATGAAATTTTTTAAAAAAATAGCTGGCTAATTAAAAAAAGATTTGTAGTTAATAAATAAATTAAGCTAAAGAAATTGAAAAAATAAAAAATTTTAAATATTGTTGATATTATATTGAGTAAAAATACTTGTATCAAAAAAATTTTTAAAAAAGACAAGACAAAAAAATTTAAAAAAAAGAGAAGACAAATAAAAAAGATTTGAAAGATGTCTCGATGTCTTCAAAGTACCGTAAACAAAAGTTCAAGACCTCATTCCCTATATAGCATTCCACTATTGACCCTCTGGCCATGCCTTATTCCAGACATATGACTTCAATTTCCCTAAAATTAAGATATATTAGTAAATTGGTTATATATATATGTAAATAATGTGTGTAAATAATGTGTGTGAGTACCTTTCAATGGGATACATCCAATGATATTGAACCGGGCCTCCAAGTTTTGCCTCTTGGACAAGGTGTACGGTGAGGTGCACCATAACAGTGAAAAATGAAGGAGGGAATATCATTTTCAGATGGCACAATGTGAGAATTATTTGTTGCTGCAATTGATCTAACTCCTCAGTGATAAGAACCATTGCACATAACTTTCTAAAGAATGAACAAAGCTCCACCAACACCGTTGACACTTCTAGAGGCAATGTGTTTTTAATTGACAATGATAGTAATTGTTGCATAATGATGTAGGAGTTATGACTCTTTAACCATATACCTTCCGATACTGCAAATCGATACACCTTGAAATGTTGCTTGAATACCCTTCATGAACCCTAATGTTCTTCAATGTTGAGAGGAATATATCCTTATTCGACTTCGTTAAGGTAAATTTTTCTAGTTAAAACTTATCATTGTCATCTGGCCAAGCATCTTGATGAATTCCCATGGATTGTAAATCCTTCCGGCTCGTAGATGATCTTTAGACTTCCCAGATTCGTTCAACAACGTGTACAGAACATTATCACACACATTCTTTTCAATGTGCATAACATTAAGACTATGACGTGACATATAGTCTTCCAATAAGGAAGAGGAAAAAATACACTCCTCTTCCGCCATTGCTAAACCGGGTCAACTTCCAAAGTACTATGTGGTCTCCTTCCACCTCGTTCTGAATTATCCTTTTTTCCAAACTCAAAATTAACATCAGTAAGCTGACTGAAAATATGGGAACTGCTTAATATGACATGTGGTCCTCTTCTTTCATGTTTTTCATCAAAACGATTTCTTTGCAACCTAAATTTGTGCTTGCCATCAAGAAATTGACGATATCTGATAAAGCACCACTTCCAACTTTGTTGCAGGAGTAATGGCTCCGCATCAAATTGAAAAAATTAAATTTAAGTAAAGTGAATCAAATTTTAAAACAAATCATTTAATTTCAGAATTAAAATGTATTTAACTTTAATTTGTAAAATTATTTGTTATTTAAATATGTATTTTATTTAAAATTAAGTATCAATTACATCCCTCAGTGTGATCTTCTTTGTAACTGTTGCCCATGTCGGATCTGAAAATTGAATTCATACAATTATTTTATAAAATAGTTATTTATTAATAAACAAATAAAATATATCATTTTAATTAAATAATGTATCAAATATTTACTTAGCCTAAATGTCGACTTCAAACCCAATGGATCGACTAGCAGAAGGGTATCTTGTCCATCTTGATATCCTGATCCTCAAACATCTTAGCCTCTTGGACTGAGATGTTGATATCGCTGACATCGAAGTCATCGACGCTCAACATCATGTGCCCCTCCTCCTTAATATCTCCACCCTCTGGAATAATAGGCTCCTTCCCAGGCCTCTGACTACGATCCTGATCAGCCATGTGAAAAAATTAATTAAAAAAATAAATAAAATAAAATATTAAAATAAATAAATAAAAAATTTTAAAAATTAAAACTAACCTTTACAAAAAAAAGCTGAATATCTAAAAAAATTTATGAAAAGTCATATATTAGCTCTGATGTGACGTTTTGAAAAAACAAAAGTGAAGAAGTGAAGGGGAGGGGGTTTATATAGGTGTACATTTAGTAGCTGTTTTAGACAAACTGCTGTAAATTAGTGGTGGTTTTGATCAAAACTGCTGCAAACTTAGCATGTCTTCTAGGAAATGGCGTTATTTAGTAGCGGTTTGTCGGAACCGCTGTCAATTGAGAGACTCTTCGTTTTATAGCGGTTATTTTTGCAAAAATCGCTACAAAGTGCGATGCAAATCGGTAGGGGTTTTTAAAACCGCTACCGTAACCGCTGCCACTGACAAACTTTCGTTTCTGCAATGGTTGGCCTTTATTAATACCACTGTGAATTCGCAAAATAACCACTACAAAAGTTTGCTTCATTTTTGTAATGGTTTTTAATCGCTACAAAATTCATTCCTAGATTGTCATTGCAAATCAGTAGCACTTTAACCTTAAACTACTACAAAGTTCATGATTTAGTAACGGTTTTGTTAACCGCTACCAATAAACCGTTGCTAAATACCCTTTTTTTAGTAGTGTCATCAGTTAGCCATGGAATTTTTGAATAGCAAATTCCATCACTAATTCTATATGAAATATTTTTTTAGCGTTGGAATTAGCCACATGATTATTCTGTCGGTAATTTCTATGGCAAATTCCGCCACTAATATCATTGACTTAGCAACGGGATACTTTTTCGTGACTAATTTAGAGATAAAAAATTTCCTTCAGAAATTCCATTGCTTCTGAAGGATTACCATCAAAAGTGGCTAGTTCCATAAAAAATTTGAAGTTTTTTTGTAGGGATTTGATAAAATAGAAAATAAAAGTTATATGGTTTCTGGTTTTATGATCTAAAAATAAGAAATTAAAGTCATATGACTCTCTGCCATATAATAAGACAGAAAATAAAAGTTACATAACTTCTGACCATATATTTACAAAACAGGAAGTTAAAATTATATGGCTTCTAACCATATAGTTTCAAAATAGGAAGTTAAAGTTATATATGGCTTCTGACCATATATTTTCAAAATAAGAAATTAAAGGAATATAACTTCTGATGATATAATGAAATAAAAAATAAAAGATATATGGATTTTGGCCCTATCTTCTCAAAATAAGACAATAAACCTATTTTTCTTGCAGAAGGATTCACGCCATGAATTTAATCACTCAAAATCCATTGCAACAAAAAAGAATTCAAATATCCTCATTATTTCATATTATGATATATCCCAACAAGTAAAACCATAATCATCTTAATGTTGTTTCTTTATAATATAATGGTTTAGTCATCAACGTGAAATTGGCGTTCAAAACTACTAATTCATGCCCCGATAGGAAGGAAATACTGCAATAGAGAATGGACACAACGGCTTATGTGCAAGATTTAAATCACCAACGTATGAATAGAAAGGGCACATACAAGGGATATAGGAGATCAAGAGAAATCATGAAGAGATATAAACACATTTATATTATTATTCCATTAGTGAATACTTCATATTTTGTCATAACCCTTTCTTTTTGTTGGCGTTTGAAGGATGGTAGTTTATTGTATATGCCGAATTTAATGAAGTAGCTCTTTTGGGACAGCAAAGCTTGTTATTGGGTTTACCTTCATTTGTAAAATTGTTCTCCACTTTTTTGTACAAATTGAATTATTATGATTATTATTCCATTCGTGAATACTTTATATTTTGTCATAACCCTTTTTTGTTGGCGCTTTACAAGTTTAACAATGAGACTCATGTCTAGCTAACTTCGATAAACAATCCCAACTTTTTCCACATTTTCACACAAAATCAATGAAACAAAAAATTGAAAATTTATTATTTATAAAAGAAAATGACAAAGAGGTCCCAAAGAAGCAAAAAACCCACTAAAAAGTCCCCAAACAATCTGACAATTACTGTCAAGTCCCATGGGACCTTTTAGTGCTTAATTGTGCTTTTTCAAAGTCCAAACTACATTAACTCATTTGAAAGAGAGATAGAGATGATAACTACGAACAAACTGAGTCTGAAATGCGTAGAGGTTTAAGAGTGGTTGAAAATCAGTGAGGTCTCAAAATCACTGCTCTGAATGTCTATAGCTTGGTATTTCCTCCGTGCATAACAAAAACATGGTGGTCCAAAATGGCTGGTCCTAAAATCAAAGTTGGGTTTTCAGTGGGTGTGTATCGCCTCCATCCAAAGTGAAACCGATTTTGTGCTACTCTAATGTTGAACATGTTAAATCTATACATTATGCATAAGATCTAGAATATTATTTTGATGTTGTATATATATATATATATATTCTTAATTAATCTTTGTTCGAATAAACAAAAAGCAAAGAACAATTGTTGAGGGAAGAACAATATCTAACCTAGAAATTTCTGCAACTACAAATTGAAATACTTGTCATTGATGGATAAATTATAAATAAGTATACTTGATGCCAGCACAATATCAATGTTTGTCTTTGAAATGGAAAAATAAGTAATGTGGTTATTTTCATTATGAAGGAGGTGGTGTGTCCTCTATTTTCATTGTTCATGCTCTGTTTCTTAATGAATATGATGATGGAATGTACATAAAAAGTGCAGTTGCAGTGTTACAAGTAATGTAGTTGCTGAGGTTGTTAACAACAGGAACAAAAGTTGTTAATGTGACTTTTGAGGTGGTCAATGGCAAGAGTATTCTGAAGTCATCAATACTGATGATAGCACGTGTGGAAAGAATATGCTATGCTTCCTTCATATAAGAGGAAGACTTGTAAGCAATGAATTAGCTGGGGAAATATATGTATGTGAAATGATAAGATCAAGAGTCATTAAAGAAAGTTATGAAGAATTAAAAACAATTATAGCATCAACTGTGGAAAAAGACAGCAACAAATTTATAATAAATTTCACTTTAACATTTGATAGAAACACATTTATGGACCTGTTTATAGATGATGAACACTTAATTAAATTCAATGGAGAAAGTGAACATTTTTTGTAGAAGACAATGATGATGATTTGACAACAAAAGTAAGGGAGGATCCAGAAGAACAGGATTGGTTTCTACTATTGCATATAGATGGATGTCATCTAAGTGGTACCTACAAGAGTACATTGGTTTCTGCTAATGCATTTAATGCGGACGATCAATTATTTCCCTTTGCATATGCCATCGTCAGTGGGGGAAACACATGATGAATGGACTTGGTTTCTTAGGATTTTGATGGAGATAATCAGCACAAGGGAGATCACTATCGTGTCCGATAGGTATCTTGGCATAATAATTCTGTTAGAAGAATTAGCAAAGAAGCTGGTGGCTTACAAAGATTCCATAAAAAAAATGGAAAGACGGTATTGGGCCAAATATTGAGTCGAAGTTGATGGACAGTTGCTAGGAGCTGCTGGAGTTGTTAATGACAGTTGGTGGGGTTGTCAGCGACAGCTGATTGGGTTGTAAGTGGGAGCTGCTGGGGTTGAAAATGGTAGATGTTGGGGTTATTAATGGCAGCTGGTGGGGTTGTCAATGACAGTTGCGTGGGTTGTAAATGGGAGTTGTTGGGGTTGTTAAAAGTAGTTTGTGAAGTTGTCAGTGACAGCTGCTTAGGTCTAGGGTTGTTAATGGCAGCTGGTGGGGTTATCAGTATAGCTGCAAAAGCTAATTCAAGACACTGATTGCAAAAGCTTGTGTACTCCTGGCATGGAGTCTCCATTGCAAATTACTAAAAAGTATTCTAAAGGAAGTTGGGATCAGTGCTGTTCAATAAACTATGATTTACTTTTCATAGTTATGGCAAGCATATACAGGGGAAATTGACCCAAAATAAATAAGAAATTTGTCTTCATAAACTTATTTCACCGGATATCGCAGTCAATTTTACTACAGTTTACAAGAGCAGCATTCATACCAAGCCTTGGGCAAGCTGATATTATCTGATAGTGACACGGCCATGAGGATAGGTCGGCCAAATTGAATTACAGTTTGATCATAACTGGAAGGGCAGGTCATCTGAAGCTCTTTCATATTCAACCAGTAGATATATTCCATAGCCCACCATAGCCAGACCAGCAAGGGTCATCAGTAAGATCAGAAGCTTCAAAAGGCAAGCCCAGAAGCCCCTGCACGCCATCCTCTACCAACTTTTTGTACTTCAATTTAATAACTAGATCAAAATTTAAATTGTAGGCCAATGTTTAAAATGTCTCCAATATTTTCTGCAGAAACCCGCAAATTCTTAAAACTGATCGATCTGAGAAAGAATGAGTCCCATCCCATTATCAGGATTGGAATGCAACAGATATGCTAAATTATGCTTCTTGCACCTTCTTGAAATGATAGATAGGAATAGTAACTTCATCGTCAAATTTACGTGTTAACTTAATATCCCAAATCTTTTGAAGGAAAATATTTCGAGCTCATATATATAAAAGAAAATAAATGGAAATCCTTAATCTTATTTTGTCTTAACAATTAAGAGAATCTGAAAGGATGGGAGGGACATCCAATATCGAAAGCGATGATCAATAATTCAGACAATTGTCCAAAGATATCCTCTCTTCCATAACCTCCTGGCGCGCCGAAGAATAAAAAGAAATATGCCTCGAATGCAATTACCCAGAATTTCTTGATTAATTGACTTATCTGGGCCTGAGAGTAAGTTTCTCTATTTATAATATGATAAAAATATAATTTGTTTGAATGTGTGTCCCCCAAATGGCATATGTAGACTCTTGTCAATATCAAGCCTATCCGTATTCCAACCACATCTTCACAAGAAACTTGTTTTTGGCTTTGGCTACTTATGATCCCAGTAAAAGGAAATTCATACACTCCCTTCTTGATGGTAGCTTCAATTGGGTTCATACACTCCTTTCATAATTTAAAATTCTGAGTATTTTTCTAATTCTTAATTTTACTATACATGACCAAAAGGATTGAGTCTAATGAAATGGGTTAGTCTCTTATAAATGAATTCAAATTTGAATTCTCGTCAGGAGATATACTTAACTTTAGTGTTTGAAAACGTCTTAAACATAATTGCCTTCGTTGGGATGATACCTATGCTTTAATTTTTCTTTTTTCTTTTTGCTATACATAAAGCTTATTGGAAAGTACTATTTATGTCTTGATTTTTGTACACCTTTTGGGATATGAACTAAGCTCTAGTATGTATACTAGGTTTCCTTCATAATTACGTTAGGTTGAAAGTATTGGCATTAATGGGCCAAAATATAACTTGGTATTCCTAATAAAATTAAGAGAGGGAAACATAACAATACTCTGAAATGTGTAAATGTCAATTCAAAATCATAAAATGAAATTAACCACTAAGAAATTTTTGGGGATTAGTTTAGGATCAAATTTTACAGCGATGCAGTCTAAATATCTTTAATTGTCACTATCTTAATTATTGTGATTTGATAAAGCACAATATTAATTGCTACTATCATTAATATTCAGCAGCCTGCTAATACTTGTCAATGTAGAGGTGGAAATTTTTGTGAACTTAGTTGTCATTATTTTAGTTATGTTATTATTTGATAAGTTAAAGTTAGTATTTGATAAATTAATTTTTGTCAATTTTTTTCTATATTTCAAATTAAAGGCATTTGGGTAATTTAACTATATCCAAACAACTTATAAAATAAAAATAGAAAGAGCATTATTCATCATTAAAGCACAATGCCAAAGATTTTTGTTTCTAGTGTATAAGATGTACTCGTATGATATTAAAGTGAAGGCTCCATCCTACCTCAGACACTTTACTTACTATCTAAGGGTTTTTTTTAAAGTTATTTTAAAAATAACTTTTACAGATTTTAAGATAAAATCTAAGTTTTAGAGAATAGATTTACCTCGGAGTTAGAGATAATAAATAGCCATAGATATCCAAAGCTATACCTCTTTCAAGGATTTAAAGATAAAGGAAAAATCTGTTTACCTACTTGTATCCTCATATATCATAAATGCTATTGAAAACTTTATACTTGTACCATAACTTTATCTGGATTTAAATATCCATAAAGTTTCCCCAACCATAAAGGGTTGAAAAAGTTGCCAAAGGCTCAAGTAATTAGTGCTGCTAACCCCTATCACCTATCAGTCTAAAAATAATCTAACAGAAAAGGAAGCTCCCATTAATAAAAACAAATAATAGTAATATAAAGAAAGTGTCTATGAATTTACATTTCGAGTGCACAATACAAGCACCACGTTGGGTTCGCAACACATTGTCGAAGAGTTACAAGAAACTTCACCCATTTGTGGTGGGGTTCACCTTCTGTTTCCACTAGATTGATCTAGAGACACTTTGATGGGATAAAAATTCAGTGATCTCCCTCTAGTCTTCACCATTTTCATCATGAAACAACCAGCTATTGTAAATAAAACTGCCATGGCTCTTCCTTCTACAAGCCCAGAAAGAGTAACCAGAATTAGTATAATGCATTCTGAATTCCCAGAAATGGCTGTTCTTCCAGATTCTTCAACAATGGAACAAGTTGTTCCACAATCAGGCTTTTCTTTATCTTCTTCTATACACACCAGTTTACTTCTTTGGATAATGT
>JANTPZ010148353.1:3838-14500 GCA_025593235.1 Vachellia pachyceras | reverse complement strand
TGAGGTTGTAAATGAAGGCTTCTGAGGTTGTAAATGAAGGCTGCTCAGGTTGTTAATGAAGGCTGCTCAGGTTGTTAATGACAAATAACCTTTAACAACCTCAGCAGCCCTTTATTTACAACCTCAGCAGCCTTCATTTACAATCTCAGCAGTTTTCATTTACAACCTCAGCAGTTTTCATTTACAACCTCAGCAGCTTTGGGACCATTTTGTAATTTTACAAATGTTTGGGACCATTTTGTAATTAAGTGTCTTATTTGAGACTTTTTTATCATTTTCTTCTATTGTTTAGATGTTTAGTTTAGATATTCTCAAACGCCATTATCATTATTCCATGGGAGCTGAGAAAATATTATCAGGAATCAACTATTAAATGAAAACTCCAACCATGACATGAGAAGGAAAAAAAAACTACTACTTACAGTCGATTCGTTTCAACATTCACTATAAAAAAAACTACTGCAACAAAAAAGTTATTGGGTGTGTTTGAGAATTCTGTTGAGAAAAGGAGTTTACAGATTCTGAAGTATTTTACGGATTTCTAGATGGTTTACGGATTTTAAGATGGTTTTTATGAATTTCAAGATGATTTTATCTTGACTTACGTGTACCATTTGAAAAACGGTGTTCCAATAAAATTGTCACTAAAAGTTATACTGCCATTAAATGTTAGACCTTCAACGATGATTTCTTGTAGTCATCACCGAAGGTCATACTTATAGTACTGAAGTTTTTCAGTTGCCGCCGAAAACTATACTTTCAACGTTAAACGCAATTATTGCAATCACCTTTGAAGTTAATGCTTTCAATGATGATTTTTTTTTAAAATTGCTATTGAAAATAAGAATTTTAGCAATGACTTTTTAATCGTTGTTGAAGGTAAGATTTTCAATAGTAAACTTATAGTGGTGCAAGATGCTAAAAAGCAAACTTTCAATATCAATTTTATTATTCACAAAGATTGTAATTTTAACAAAAATTTCGATATCTGACTTGATCTTATTATGGCGCTTTTGCATACTTCGAGAACATTTACTGTGAAAGATATGTTTAGGACGGTAGCTTAGGCATTTTATAGATACTTGACTAATTTTGGTTTTTAGTTTATTTTGACCTTTTGGTTTAGGTATATCAAGCACTATATCTTGTGATTAGGTTTTGCATCAAATTAAAGATCTAAATAGTCTACATTGTTAGATTTTGGAATATTTTGTGGCGTAGGTTTCTGGTTTTGCTATTGTAAATGTGGTTCTCGTTTTCTTTACGTACTTGATAGGTGTTTGGGAAAACCTTCAAGTACAAGGCACTATTCGTGCTTGTTTGTGACCACCGTTTCCCTAACGGTACACGTAAGTTAAGATAAAATCATCTCAAATTTTATAAAAACCATCTCAAAATTTATAAAAACCATTTTGAAATCCGTAAAACCATCTTGAAATCAGCAAAATACCTCAGAATCTGTAAACTTATTTCTCCAAACGGAATTCCCAAACACATAAGAAGTTTAAAAAACCACCAATTAAGCGGGCAAAAAAAACAAAGAGAAAAACGAAAAATAGTATTATCTCTTATTCTTAATATAAGAATGAATTAATTTTTTATAAGTTTAAAAGATTATATTCTGAAATAGTTATATATATATTATTATATTATTATACCTCAATTTATATGTCAAGTAAATTAATTTAAAGACAAATGATAGATATATCAATTTTGATTTCTTAATTTCTGAAAAAAAAAATATCAATTAAATCTTGCAGTACTAAGGGGTGGGATGTACTGCCTTGCTACTTGATCCTTCTATTTGTTTAACCGTCAATATACTCCATGGTTTTTTTTTTTTCAATTGTCAAACAAGGTATTAAGGCAGACATGTCCCAAATAAAACTTGAAATATTATTATTTGTCTTTCATATTTTGTAACTGTTAAATAAACGACTCCTGATATAACAATTAAGAACCGTTAAGTATATTTTAATAACATATAAATATTTGACTGTCAATAGCCATTAAAAATTTGTTAAAAAATCATAAATTATATTCTGTATTTTTACCTTACTTTATATAGGACTTATTAAAAAAAAGTCTTATAACACGAAAGAGACACAGATAGTGATTAAATAAGGACATCATAAAAGCTCCATAGTCCTTTGATAAAGAAGAACGGATGATGATGATGATGATGATGATGATGATGATGATGATGATGATGATGAGAGTGAAATTTGGACCAAAATGACATAGAAAAGTAACCGTATGAAAACAACAATTCTTCTTGTTTGGGAACTCTTTATTCCCAACGGTGTATACAAGTCAAGATAAAATCATTTTGAAATTCATAAAAACTATTTCAAAATCTGTAAATTCTTCTTGGATTCCGTATATTTTTTTCGAAATTTGTGAACTCATTTCTCCCAACGGATTCCCAAAACACACACAATATCTATAAATATCGTTTTTATTTTAAATATCAATCGAAGCATGGCGTGTAATCTTTTACTTCATGACGAGTAATCAGTTAAGTAAAAAAAATATTTATACCAAAAAAGGGTATAAAAGGAAGAAGCCAATCATAGCCAACGATTAGGCTTTCATGAAAGCAGGCCCCCATTTTATTACAGATGAAATATGGGCCTCAAGAAATAGGCCTAATAATTATTTGGGCTTTCAACTAAACAAACCAATCCAATTCTCTGTTTTACTTTTTTTTTTGATAAACCAATTCTCTGTTTTACTTTGACGTTTATGTTTAGCTAAAAGGATATTTATGTTTAGCTAAAATAAGTTTTTCATTATCCGATTCAAAAATTTTTATGCTTTTTTTTTTAAATTCATTATCTAGAAAAATATGTTTGGATTGCAAAACGACACATATGCCCTCCATGCATATGGAACACACCCAAAACCTATTTCTTTCCATTCTGATTATGTGTTCGGATTATCTTAAAGAACAGATTTTAAGAAATAACTTCTGGAAAACTAAAAAAGTTGGCTGATAAACTATAGTTTTATACGCCCAAGCCATGGTTTACATCATAAAAGTGCTTGTGACAGATTTTATGGTGTTTGACATGCTTATAACAAACCATAGTTTAACTACCTAAAAGTATCAGGTCAAAAAAAAAAACTACCTAAAAGTATTTTTGTGTATTTGCCATACACTAGGATATACACAGATACATGTATACAAAACATGATCTAAATTTATGGCCCTTTATAAAAAAAAATGCACGGGTTGTTTAGGTTAACTCTTAAAAAGTGATTTTATAATCCGAAGTAAGTATATGAGAAAAATTTTATCTCGATTAACTCTTAATCACACCTTTTTAAGAGGTTCGTTGAGCATCACGGTGGAAAACTTAAATTTTGTTGCAAAATCTAGTTTTTGTACCAAAACCTAGATTTTGTTCAAAAACTCAAATTTTTTAGAAAAGTTATTTTGAAAACAAAACCTCGATTTGAAATCTAGGTTTTAAAAAATTATTTTCTTATCAAACACACTTTATCTCATGATAAATTTTCTCTTTCCTACTTACTTTTTACAGCAGAATTCGTAAAAAATATTTTCACCATAACTTCTCAAACACAATCACCTTTTCAAAATATAGATTTTGCATCAGAATTCGTAAAAACTATTCTTCCAAAGCCTATTTTCTAAAATATAAATTTTACCCCAAGGAAAATCTATTATTCATCGTAATGCTAGATGAGCTCTAAGGTCACGTTTGGTACCATGGAATTTGGAGGTATGGATATAGAAATAGAATTGATTTCCATATCCATGCATGTTTGGTACCATGGAATTGGCTTCCACATGGAAGCCAATTCCACCAAAACCATGGATTTACAATTCCATCTCAAAAGCTTAGATTTGTAAATCCATGGAGATAATTCCATCTAAAATTTCTTTTTAAAATTTTTTAATTTGATTTAGGTAGTTGTAAAAGTTAAAAAAAAAGATTTTTTTAATTTAGAAGGGCGTTTAGGTCTTTTCATCTAAAAATCATATCTCATTTTCATGACATACCAAACATACTTTTAAACCTCATTTCTATTTTCATTTATACATCCACATCCATATCTATTTCCATATCCATATCCATCGAAATGAATTCTGCGTACCAAATGAGGCATAAGAATCCTATTTTTGGTTCAGAAGTTTGGGGTAGTTTCGGTATTTCGAATCTTCAATATTCACTGGATAGAACCCAAAGCGTATGGTACTGCTAGTGGCAGAATGTACGTACACAGCAAGTTCTCCATCCCATCCATTTATCAAAAATCGTGAGGTTGTTATTTTATCCCATAATTTAAGAGTATTTGTGAAAATTAATGCTACAGTACCTATTTATATTGGGTTCGTTTAAGAACGCGGTAGAGAAGTACATTTACACAAGTCGAGATAAATATATGGAGAAGATTATCTCATTTTACGGAAAAATACTGTTGAATATACTTTTAGAAAGTTCAGAAGCTCCTCCAAACATAACTATTATTATCAGTATAAATTACTTTTCAACGTTATATACAAATTATAAAATAAGAATATAAAATGAGTTATATACAAATTTGTATAAACGTAGTTTTTTAACGTGAATACAAATATCATCATAGTCAATATCCTTTTTTTTTCATTCTATTCTTGATTTAATTATCATAATTTAATTAACATGAGACTCCATTTGATGGTTTGAACTAGATCAGATTAATTCTTCAGATTGGGTTGAACATGTGACTAAAGGCAACATGAATTGTCCATTGTGTATACCTATTCGATACTTAAAACGGGGAAAAATCAATATGTCGTTGTTAATTATGCTATATTGTAATTATAAACTTCATAATACAAATAGTATATTTTAATAGTTACATTATTAATAATATTAATTTTTTGCCTAAACTATTACAAAATAGCTCCAGAGTTTATAGAAAATGGTCCTTTTTTAATTAGTTGTTTAATTTTTTTGGGCAAAAGTTGTTCAATTTGTTATTAACATCAATCGTACTTTTGGAATATTTGTTTAAATCTCAATTTCTTCTGTATTATCTATTTTTTATGGGATATTTTCCCATATTGCATCCCACAATTTTAAAATTTTTTGTAATCCAACACATCATAGCGTATCACACTCAATATGTACGTTTAATGAGAAGAATAAAAATAAAACTAAATAAAAATAATGGGCATTATGATTCACTAATTTCATTTTGTAGGAATATGTGATGATGGTGTGTGTAAGATAAATTGAAGTCTGTAAAACAAGTATTGTGGGTCAAACCGGCCAGCAACTGAAAAACGATAAGTATGTTTATCTTTAAACATGACACTATTATTATTATTGCTCCCATCATCATTAATATTTCTGGTAAATTAATTATTGGAATACAAGTAATAATATTACAGCCACATCATTCCTTTTTCACGCATTCATGTAGGGCTGTTCATGTAATTTTGTGTTTCATTTTTATACAAGTCGCTTTCAACATACTTCACACAAATAAAAAAAAATTTAAACACCATGAGAACAAAGACAATACAATATAATAAATAAATGGTAAAATTTTTACATTAGTATGAAAAATTTAATGAGATGATATATAAATAAGATAATATAATTACTCCTCTCTTAAACTTGTAAATATGATCAAAAGAATAACTGATATATTTATAATTTTTAATTTACGTAATTTATAAAATAATAAAATATAATAATATACTGGGCATTCTAAAATAAAAGTAATAATTAAGTGATTTATTTATATTTTTAAATATTTTAAAAAAATCAATTGACTCTTGTATAATAATCAAATCCTATGTATTAGGGCCACTTCTATACTCCTTAATTACTTGTTAAGGCTTAGTAGCCTAAATGCCATTAAGCACTCTTTAAAGCTTTCTTAAGAATGAGAATGAGGTTGTGTGTTTGAACCTTTTATGGAGCGTATAATGGGTTGTGTCAATTATGATTTAAAAACGATAATTACTTTATAAAATGGTTTACTAGAAAATAACTTAATGAAAATTTAAAGATGACGACTCTCTGCTAGCAATGCGTCGTATAATTTACGTATGCATTTATATATTTTTATTTTAAAAACTTTAAAAAAAACATAGTTTCAAGAAATGAGCTAGGTCCGTAATCATATTATCATATACATCACTCCCTTCTTACAGAAGAAACATGGAAAATTTCCAACATCGTTTAAACTTTCTATTAAATTTTTCTATTGTTGTTTGAAGTGCTGTTACAGATGCTGTAAAATGAGAATTAGTTCAAAAGTTGGGCAAGAACATAACGGCTCCGTTTGGATAGTCCGTTGGGAAAACGGACACAGATTCCGAGGTAGTTTATGTGAGAGGAAAAGTGTCTCGGTAAGCGCACCCGTTGGCAAAAATGGGTAAACAAACGGAGCCAACAATTAGTTTAACGAGAAATACTCGACAAGAGTTACATCATTCGTATTCTTCTCAATTTTCAATTATTATCTTTACAGGTTTCAAAAATATTTACTCCAATGGGTTATGGAAAGAGAAATAACAAAGCGAAACTTATAAAATGTAAAATCCACAAATAAGGATAATTATAATATTTCTATCAGAGAGAGAAAGAGTAGTGATGATAAAAATAATTATCTTAGGATTTGCTTGTAAACTATTTTGAAAATAACTTTTACAGATTCAGAAGTAAAATCTAGATTTTGGATAATAGATTTTGGGAAATACCTCTTACAGATTCCGAGGCAAAACCTAGGTTTTGAAAAGTGATTTATGTTTGGGAAATTATTAACTTTTACAGATTTTGAAGTAAAAATGTTGGTTGGAAAGAGGGGAAAAAAGAATAAAACGTATGAAATAAGAAAGAGAAGAAAGAAAAAGTATGAGAGAGGAAAGAGAAAGAAAGAAAAAGTATGAGAGAGAAAAATGAAAAAGTAGGAAAAAGAGAAAACCTAGGTTTTAGAATCTAGGTTTCAAACCGAGGTTTTGTAATCAAAATAACTTTTTTAAAAATTTGTTATACTTCGACAAAAACTAGATTTGAGGTAAAAGAAGCCCTTAGTTCAATTCATATGTATTCAGTCCAAACCTTCTAACACAAATTTGTCCTTTTCCATCTTTCCCCTTTAAAAAGGGCAAAGGCCGTCGCCCAGTTGTTATTCATTCCCTTTATCATATCTCTTCGCAACGCACCAACAACACTCGCCATTGAATCAGAAGGGACGCACTGTGAGTATTTGGCAACGAGCCTTTCCCAGGTAAGGAGATGACTCAATCGATTCTTGTATGAATTCTTTCATCTTTTCCACTTCTTCTGCGGTTACATATATACTGATGGTTACATGAACCAACTGAGACTAGCCGTACAATTTTATGATTGCCACTATACTTCAAGTACCGTGAAGAAATTATCTTTGTTAACAAAAAAAAAAAATAAATCAAACCACAAACATAAAGTAGAGACTCCTAGAACAGGACATGAGCAAGTAATACATCTTATGAACAAAACCTAATACTATATATAACACTGCAAATAATTATAATGGATGTTGGATTAAGGTCGCTCTGCGGTGGTTTCCTGAGAACTACCCCAACCGGTGGGAGGCTATTGCAAAGGTGGTCTTCGCCACTAAGGAGATGGTTTACGAACGATATTAGGAGTTTTTCAATAAGGTTCAACAGATTGAATCCATTTGGATTCCGCCACCGGATCACCGTGCTAACTCTTAGCCAAAAGTTTAAAATTCGTCAAAATCTTAGAGAAATCCATGTGAAGAGAAGGCCAAGCATCCACAAGTTAAGCTTAAAGTACTTCAGCTTTGAATATTTGAACCACATGCTTTCTTCACACCCTCATTTGATGCCTCACTCATCATGCTCATCAACGCATCATCATCGGTCACTACCAATGTATCAAATTCCTTCAGATGTTCACTCTCACCAAGCTACCTTATCGTTAGTTCATTACATTGTTCAGCCGAATTAGCAGTCATCGCCAATAATGATGAGTCAAGTTAGCTCACAAATCCCTTCAAATGTTCAATCGCAAAACCCATATCAAGCCACCTCGTCGTCAATTCATTATGATGATCCATATCAACCAGCGCCAATGATGAATCAATCAGCAAATCAAATGCCTTCTACTCTATCTCATCATCAATCTAACACATCATCAGCTCATTACGATCTTTCAACGAATCACTCAACATCATCAATAATGATGGAGCAAGTAGGTGCACAGATGCCTTAAGGTCTTCATCAGTTGCATCAGAACCCATATTATCAACCTGCAGACTCACAAGTCGTGCATCAATCTTTGTTGCCGCCAATGAATCAATGGGATGATCTGTCTCAGTCACTATTTCCATATCATCCTAAATAAATCGTAGTTATTAATTTGTTTCATTCTTTAGGCCAACCTACGTGTTAACAATATTGAAAGTAGAAATGGAAGAAGAAATGTAATGTATTACCATAAACCCTTTTTAATTTACAACACTAATCTACCCTCTCTTGAGGGTGATAAACTAACCCCATTTTGGGGACTCTTGAAGTGGGAGATCCAAGTTACCCTCCCCTTCTCTATACATTAGTGGGGACTTTTCATCCTCTCATCTTGTGGTGATGATTATTTTAATCTCACATCCAAATCATTACATTGTGACCCTTTATATAGACATTTGGGTCATTAACTAACTAAGTGATTAACACTAATCACTTTAAACTAACACATACTTCCAACACCCCCGCTCAAGTTGACACCCCTTAACTCTAGGTGCTCAATTTGCCAATACAAAAAATTATAAGGAAATGAGGTGGGTTAAACTACACAATTTTGATTTATACAACAATACAAACATTTCTTCTTCTCTTGTTTCTTCAATTCTTTAATCCTATCACCAGTATGAGATAAAGACAAGAGAGATTGGAGCTGACCCATGTGAATCAATGGCTTCTTTTCTGTGGAGTTGAGCGGCGTCTCATAATCATCTTTAATAAAACTGCTATAACTAAAACCTTCAAATTGCTAAGAATCTTCACAGTGGCAGGATTAAAATAAAGCTGCATAATAAACTTCAGATAATTGTTTTTAGCATACATAAGGGCTGGTACAGCAAGAAGAACATCGTTTTGAGCTGCCTCTGTCAAAAAATGAACACTGATTGGGCTAAAATTGAATTTCCCATCCACCTTGGAGATATAGACAAGAATAGTCTGCAAGTCAATTATGATGCAGTCACCAACCACCAAGAAGACATTAAGGGCACGTTGGTTGGATGATATCCTGCTTTGGCGCAGATACTAATAACTCTCAAAAGATCCAAAAGAATGGCCTCTCAAGAAAAACCCTTATGTGCAACTTATGTTGCTCCACCAGAGGATTTTTTGGCCAAAACTTTGCGCATATCAGCAACAATATTATTAATCTTGTTAACATCCAAGTGACTAATAGCGAGGTGAGTCTTGATACGCCAATGAGTTCTCTGAGTGAGATTCCGCACAACGTTGACAGTGAACTTGTGATTAGGAATATGAACTGCTTCACGATCATCACCTCTCACTATTGTTGGTGACCACCAACCTACATGCTCTACCATACCAGAAACCTCATATCCATCAATCTTTGTTTTAATCCACTCATTTATAACAAATGGTTGGGTTGCATGAATCATTACACTTGAAAGGAAGTTTGTAAATATCTCCCGACCAGCTAGTGTGAGCAGTACTGTACCCAAACCACCAACAGTTACCCACTTCTGTGTGGAGAAACCTAGCAGCTCCATGAACAATGATACACCAGCAACCCATACAGCAGTATACACAGCTTTCCCAGCAAAATCAAAGCCCATATTTCTTGCATCACCGGACTCGTTTGCCTCCATAAAGAATTTTTATGCTTGTCATAAGCCCTTGATATAGCTTTGGGACTAGGAGAAACCAATTGATGTTGTTCCAGTCGCACTATGAGAGAAGACTAACAAATTGACCCACTCATCATAAAGGAAGCATAAATTCATCTGCATTCTTAACAGAAACTCAGCTTCTGTCAACTTCTTGAATTTCTTTGTTTTTTTTTAACTCTTCCCCTTCTCCATCTGCTTCAACAACTTTGGAAATGCAAATCTTGCAAGTCTTGATGCTCTTCTTGGCTTTCTTTTTCTTTATTCTTTCTTTCTTTGTCTTTCTTTTGTTGTTCCTTGGCCACCTTTGGATGCTTCTGCTGCTGTCAAAATGCTTGAAAATCAAGCAAAATGCAAATATGAGGAAACATATACCCTTAGCGTCGTGTTTACATGCTCCTTCTTCTTTGCCAATTATTGTCGACATAATCAACCATATTGGGGTCTTCAACCATAACAGCAGTTTCTTGAGCAAAGGTGTCCTGAAGAACAAGCTGGTCTATATCGTCACCATCAGGGCTTTTACTTCCTCATGGCAAGCTGAAAATTCCCATCTCTCTCACCAGGATCCATTGATTAGCAAGAAACAGCCGAACAAAAAACAATTTAGGTCCATTAAACAGCCTGCTCTGATACCATATTAAAAGTAGAAATGGAAGAAAATGAATGTATATATCATTACAAACCCATTTGGGTACAACAATTATCTACCCTCTTCTTGAGGGTGATGAACTAACCCCATTTTGGGGACTCTTGAAGTGGGAG
>JANTPZ010148351.1:0-11055 GCA_025593235.1 Vachellia pachyceras | reverse complement strand
TATTTAAAATTATTAATGTGTCCTTCTAATGTAATTATTTACTCTCTCTCTATAATTAAGTATACTAAAAATAACACCTTTTTTATATTATCTATGAGCATAAAAATTTCCATACTAACTAGCACACACATATAAGACATTTATCAAATTTGGAATTTCTTGGAATTTTTTGGAATTTATCACCTTTTTGGAATTTTTTTTTAAAATTTCTTCTTCTTCACAAAGGGCTATTAGCAATTTCAATGGCGTACAAACGGTAATTCTCAAACAGAAAACTTGTGAAAAATCTTTTTTCATCCTCAACAACATGAATCCAAGTATAAAAAATACGTACAAACAATAATCACAAAATCATACACTACGCACGAAAAGTCAAGCAAGTAAATTTCAGATTTTGAAAATGCTTTCCTAAAATTTGTGAGCTTTCGTAAAGTCAAGCAACTATAATCATACATATATACGCATGAACTATAATCACAAAAACAAGTGAGCTTCCCTAAAATTTTGAAAATGCTTGCTTTTTCCGGTCAGATTCGTTTCAAGACAAGCAAAGATTCAAACTTAAGCTCACAACTAGATCCATGTAGCTACGTACATGCACGTAAACACAACAAAATGCACGAAAACATTCAGATTCATACTTCAAAGGTGACATGCATGTATAACGAAATGGTGAAATGGGGAAGAATGGAACCTGCAAGCGAACTAGAAAGGCGACGGTGAGAGAGGCGACAACGACGGCTTCACAAGCGAGAGGCGACAGCGCGGTCGTCGGGCTTCGTGGCGCTTCAGTTTAGATGGCGCTTCAACAGCATCGGGCTTCGTGGATGGAGAGTAAAGCGGCGTCGGGCTTCGTGGAACAGAGGGCGACGGGCTCAGACGGGGAGCAATACGGCGACAGTGTCTGGCTTGAGAGTAAGCGGGAGAAGGAAGATGACGAGTTGCGAGAGTGGTGTGTTTAAAAAAAAGGGCGCCACTTTAGGTGCCCTATTATTCAAAGTAGGGCGCCTGAAGGGCGCCCTTTGGCACCCTATTTATTGGCGCCCCCTTCGGTGCCCTATTCGATAAATAGGGCGCCATAGGTCTCCCTAAGGCTCCACTTTAGGCGCCCCATACGTTTATAGGGCGCCTAAAGGTGCTACCGCTACCTTTAGGCGTCCTATGTTCAATATAGGGCGCCAAAAGTTGTCCAATAATTTCAAAAATGCCACCGCCTTCATCTTTTACTCCCCTTTTTTAAAAAAGGATGCGGATTGCAGGCGCCAAAACTATACTCTGTAGTAGTGTCTGTTACTTTTATCGATCACATTTTTACCGGTAAAATAACTTCATTCCAGTAAATCTTTTTTCTTCTTTTCTGGAGATTTTTTCTTCCTCATTTAATCTCCATGATTCCCTTTTAAATATAATGAAATCATTATCCTCAAAACACCTCTTGATCTTATCAAAATTAACAAGATTATTTTATCCTATCGAAAACTCCTGAAAACGAACAATCGGAGGGTAAAGCATTTTTAGAGCCTTATAAATTTCTACATTTTTCACTGATAATCTAGCTCTTTTTCTTTCCCCAAAATACTTTCTAGATTGTCTAAAATTAATTTTTGAAATAAATTATATTCGTTGATTTTCAGGCCTTTTCCTCCTTTTCGGGAAAATCGCCTTAATCGTATATTGGGCAATAATTTTGTAAAATACTATAGAATTCACTGAATTTTCTAGACTCTGATTTTTGGTCTTAGAGAACTCCTGATACCTTAAATAATTATTTTCAACCATTAAATCTTTAAAATGCCATAAATCATCATCGAGACTGAATTTCAAGAATCAGTCGAATCTCTGGTAATCAGTGAGTTCTACTCTATCTTTTGGGCATCTGTGAATTTTTCTAATTTTTGGTCAATTGTTTGACTTTGACTTTGTCAAATGACCAAAATGCCCTTACACTTCTCTTTAATGACTAAACTGCCCTTTCACAGTCTAACTTTTCATAAATTCCCATTTTGCCTTTGACCTTTTTGCCCTTGATCTTTTGGTCACTGACCCCCTTGGCACGTCCCAGGAGGTCACCTATCCTGAAATTGCTCTAGGGCGAGCACGCTTAACTTTAAAGTTCATACAGACTTACATCCACCTGGCCAAATCTGATTCTTCGACTTCCGGCCCAACAACATCAACTTTTTCCTTACTTTCTATCCGTGGGCTCTAATTTGACTTTTGACTACTGGTTTGGCCCTTTTTATCCAATGACTATATTGCCCTTGGTCTTTGTACTTAATGACATTTACGTCATTGGCTTACATGCTTAGAAATTTCAAAGCCTTATGGCTAAATTGACCAGGGTCTCTTTGGTCCATTGACATCTTTTCTTTCTGTACTTTTATTTTTTTAAAAAAGAACTTAAAAGCTAGAAATACTAAAAAAAAGTGGAACTAAAGTGAGAAAATGTGGTTCATTAATTTTTCAAAAAAAATATGGTAATAAAACTAGACTTTAATTCTCTATTTTTTTTCTTTAAACAACTTTAGTCATGAGGAAATAAGATAAAATTAATTTATTTTATGAGAATCATTATTCTCTTTATCATACTTCGTCTGGCTTAATTTGGTGTGCAACACTTTTTCTAGTTTAATTTTTGTTAGCTTCCAACCATTTGCCGATGCTGGGAGCTTTTTTTTGCTTTTCCATCTAATTTTTTCTACAATTTTGAGTTTCTTTACAATGGATTGATTTTAATTTTCCATTGAAATGAATTCTTTCCAATTGAATTGGATTTTCCAATAAGGGTACTTCATAAATTTGACTTTTTAATAGTAAATAAATTTAAAAAATATGACATTTAGTCCTAACAATTAACCTTTGAATTAAGAGCGTTTAGCACCATAACATTTAAAAGGTGCAAAAGTACATATAATGTTATAAATGTGGTGCAAAAAACACCGTTTACTCAATCATTCAGTCCATTACTTTACATCTGTGAGCCCATAAACACCATAAGGTCTAAAACGTAGGGCAGCTACGTTGGGTAATGATAAGAAGGCGTATAATCAAAGGGCCCCTCTCCAGAGATGACTTGGATGTTGGGAGAAACCATAAAAAAAAATTATGAGAAGCCATCAAAATCTCACAAGTCAACACTGCGTCTCAAGAAGCGATCGAGAAACTGAGGAAGTTATGGTGACTGCGTCAATTTATTCAATTTTAATTTCTATGTTGAAACTGCAAGATTCACCATTGGTCCAGCAAGTCATGGAATAAGTATTACAATATTCGACGGGTTCAATTTGAAGAAGGGAATAAATCATATAATAGCCTCTGATACATGTGCTTAACATACATCATTATGAATGAAACGAGTGAAATAAACTTTCAGATATAAAATGGCTATTTTAACAACCTAGCCCATAGATTTGAAAAGAAGACCCCAAAAACCAATGAAGTCCACTTTTTTAAATATTAACATGCACAAGTTGCTGGTGATAAACAATGAATAAATCTGGCTCAGGTTTGGGTTGAATTGATGTTGTTTACTTTGTTGTTGGCATCGATATATACTTCTTTCTCTATTGTAATGTAGGGAGCTGATAAAAAGAAGCCCCTTATACTAAAAAGATTACACACCTTTACTTCATGGTTCTTATTAACAATCATGGATTATATATGGCTGTTCAATATTTACATGGAACAAAAATAAATTTAAAAGAACGAGGCAGCAAAAAATTGCAAAAATTGTAGAAGACCATCATCTGAAGATCTTGAGACAAGACAAAGATTCTCTGTGACTTCCTTCACATCCGCTATACTTTCTCTTCCCACTTTTGAAAGACATAGTTCAAAGAAGTCTAATTCCAGAAGGAGATTTTGGGTTTTCCAGTCCACCCCACATTGTGCACAGATCTGATATGGTTTCTGCTCTGACCCAAGTTGTGTCTGGAGAGGTGCCCTCTAATCATACGGTTAGGACATAATTAATATATCAAACCATTTGTTATATCCAGTGGTCCCCTCTACCTCTCTACAGTATAAACGTGTCATATTCCTTTGGCATATTCCTTTAAGGTTGCTCATATCTATACTATATATACGATTTTATTCTTGCTATAATAATTATTCGTGACTGTTTTTCCATTCTAACGTGCAATCCTTTCCTGTTATAAGAGCTACCATGTCAGCTTCTTCCACTGATCAGTCTCCATCCGCAGCCACCTCTGCAGTAGCACAGTCCTCCACCAATAAGACCTACTCTCTTTTTCATTCCTCTGGTTAAGCCTCTGCTATTAAGCTAGACAGATCCACTTTCTCATTTTGGAATCTGTGGTGCTTCCTCTAATTGAAGGGAATAAGATTGAAGCACACATCAATGGCATCAGAGTTATCCCAAATAGATATGCCCTGGAGATGCAGGGGTGATCTCCAATCCATTCTATGAAGAATGGTTTTCAACTGACCAGATACTTGTCGGTTGGCTTCGCAACACAATGACCCAGGGCGTTGGAGATCAGCTGCTCCATTGCTAAACTGCTCGAGATATCTAGGTTGCTGCCAGAGACCTTACCAGCGCATCTATCAAGGCTCATATCATGGTGTGTAAATGAGATCTCTACTCCACCCGGAAAAACAACATGAAGATTGAAGAATATCTTGGAAAAATGAAGAACCTCTTAGATCAGTTAGCGCTTGCCAGAGCACCGATCTCCACCAATGAACTTGTTATGCACATACTCAATGGACTAAATGTTGACTATAATGCTATTGTGGTTAAACTCCTTAACCATCCTAATCTCACATGGATTGAGGCTCAAGCTTCCTTGTTATCATTTGAGAGTCAACTTGAGTAGCTTCAACATTTTTCTTCTCTATCTATTCAACCTTCAGTCAATATGGCCCAGCGTGATCTTTGTGACGATCGTGCTCACCCTCATCAAGCCCGTGAGACTGATTGTGCTCCGTGGCGTGGACACAGAGGTTCCAGGGGATACCGTACTCGAGGTCACTAAGGTGTTTATAACAGAGATGTGCAACATTTCTTCTATGGTGGTGGTCATCCCTATTGTACCTTCTATGACAGGTATGGTCATGTTTTTGTCTAATGTTACCAATGGTCTGAACACTCCTTCACGATGTATTCTACTCGTTATCGTGACTGCAATAACTCTTCCCCTCAAGCACTTTATGCTATGCCTCATACAGTAACTGACCCTACCTAGTATATGGATAGTGGGGCCAACTATCATGTTGCCCCAAACATAGATCAGCTTGACCACATATCTTCAAAGGGTAAGTCCTTTCTCTCTCCCTACATATGTGAATGAGTCTATGTTCAAGGAATAGGGTCAAAATACCTATTTCAATCTAATCTTCACTTAAATCGTGTGCTTCTTAAGCCCTTTACCACTAAAAATTTAATGAGTGTCAATAGATTAATTGAAGATAATCTAGTTGATGTTTGCTTCTCTAATAATGGTTGTGCTGTAAAGGACAAGATGAACGGAGTCACTCTATTGGAAGGGAAAGCAAAGTAAGGGATGTATCCCATGTATAATGGCCAGCCTCAAGCACGCGCTGCTGCTCTTGACCCAATAACTGATAATAATGATGATTTTCTTCTTTGACATCACAAGTTAGGACATCCTAGTAATCATGTATTGAAGCAAGTCTTGAAAAGATGTAATGCTCAGGTTGTTTGTAATGAGACATTCATATGTGAATCGTGTCAGCTAGGCATATCTAAATATTTACCTTTCCCATCTTCCCTGTCTCAAGCTACTGCACATCTAGAACTTATTCATACAAATATCTGAGTCCTTCGCCTATTCAGTCTGCCGGTGGACACGAATTTTATATTCATTTTATTGATGAATTTAGTTAATATACGTGGTTCTATCCACTTAAGCATAAGAATGAAGTTATTCATGCCTTCAAAGTATTTTGTTCTCAAGTTTAAAATCGACTAAGTGCCCAGATCAAAATGATTCAATGTGATAATAGGACTAAGTACAAATTGTTTATTTCTATCACCCAAGAGGCTAGCATTACCATGCAATATACATGCCCATACACGTCGCCACAGAATGGCCGAGCTGAACGAAAACATCGTCATATAGTGGAAATGTGCCTTACTCTTCTTGCTCAAGCACATATGCCTCTTACATATTGGGTGGATGCCTTTCAAGTTGTTATCTATCTCATTAACATATTGCTTACATCTGTGAAAAGGCTCTATACCCCTCTTTCAGCTGTTTCATACTGAACCCAACTACAAAGAGCTTCAACCATTTGGATGTGCTTGTTATCCTTGTCTCAAGCCCTATAACACCCACAAGTTTCTATTCCATAGTCAAAAGTGTGTATATCTTGGGCCATCTCCTCAACACAAGGGATATAAATGCTTAAGTTCTACAGGTCGAGTATATATTTCCCATCATGTGGCATTTAATGATTCTATCTTTCCTTTGTCTCATGTTTTCTCAACTGAAGACACTTATCCTCCAGCGAGACGGAAGCTATTATGCCTCTGATCATTACAGGCAATTCTCTCAACAGGCCTGCATCTTTCCAAGTAGACTTGCAACGTGTTGACAATCCTGTCTCTCCGTTAATGGGCCGTATCATAAGCCCATCTTTCTCTCACGCCCAAACTGACACCATTGATTGTACTGCAGCTACCACACCTGACCTGGGTTTCCCTCCATCACTATCATCCTCTACAGAGTCTAATCTACTTCAAACTACACTCACAAACAGGCACCCTATGCTGACATGATCCAAGTTGGGTGTGTTTAACCACAACATCTATTTGTTGGGTTGCTTACGTCTGAAGATCCCATATCACTTCACCATTTCGCTGAACCCAAGAACATCAGCGAGGCTCTCTCTTCACCCTACTGGAAACATGCTATGCTTTCTGAGTATAAAGCACTACAAAAGAATCATACATGGATCTTAGTTTCCAGACATCACGCTAATACAATGGTTGATTGTAGATAGGTCTTCAAGAACAAATTCAAGGTCGATGGGTCATTACTAAAACCTAAGGCACGCCTTGTCGCCAAAGGTTTTCAGCTATCCCCTGGTTTAGACTACAGTGAGACTTTTAGTCCTGTTATCAAACCAACAACTATCAGGATTGTTCTTACTATTGCTACAACATTCAACTAGGAAGTTTACCAATTAGATGTCAATAATACTTTTTTGAATGGCTATCTTCGTGAAACTATGTTTATACACCAACTTGAAGGATTTGTAGATCCTCACCATCCTACCTTCATTTCCAAGCTTCAAAAAGTGATATATGGATTAAAGAAGACACTACGTGTGTGGTTTGATAGACTTCAATGTACACTACTGCAATGGGGCTTTAAGAAGGCTAAAAGTGATATCTCATTATTCTACTTATGCACAAGAAGGATCACTGTCTTCATATTAATTTATGTCGATGACATCTTGGTTACAAGTAGTGACTCCTGGTTTATCCACATCTTTATATATAAATTAAATAATTTGTTTTCTCTCAAGGACATTGGACCTGTCTATTATTTTCGTGGATTGGAGATTCATCGCACCTCCTCAGGCTTTTATCTAAATCAGGTGAAATATAATCTGAAACTATTGCATAAATTCAACATGCTTGACTGCACTTCCGTGTCCACACCAATGGTAGCTGACCGTTCTTTCTCTGTGTTGAATGGGGAACCTATGACATATCCATCTCTCTATAGACGAGCTATTGGATCTCTTCAATATCTGACAACTATCCAGTCAGATATAGCATATGCAGTGAACAAGCTGAGTCAATATCTCAGTAATACTACGAATATTCATTTCCAAGGGGTTAAGAAAGTCCTTTGTTATCTCAAACGGACATACTACCACAGATTATTTTTACAACCATTTCATCATCTTCACTTAACATCTTTTACAGATGCAGATTGGACTGCTGATCGGGACGACCGAAAATCCATGGCTGGTTGCTGTGTTTACTTAGGAAATACACTAGTCTCCTGGTTCTCCAGAAAACAAAGGATAATTTCAAGGTCAAGCACCGAGTCTGAATACAGAGCATTGGCCGATGGAGCTGCTGATATCTTGGTTATTCTCATTGTTGTCTAAGCCTGGTTTACTGATCTGTCAGCCTCCTACAATCTGGTGCGACAACTTGGTGCCAAAGTTCTGGCTGCCAATCCTATCTAACATACTCGAAGCAAGCACATTGAAATTGATATACATTTTATTCGCGACTTAGTCCTCTATCACTTTCTTAGTGTTCAGCACCTTCCATCCAGCTTGCAACTAGCTGACTACTTCACCAAGGCATTACCTCCAGCCAAGTTTTTCAATTTTAGGGACAAACTCAGGCTGTGTCTCGCACCCTCTCATTTGAGGGGGTGTTAGGACATAATTAATATATCACACCATTTGTTATATCCAGTGGTCCCCTTTACCTCTCTGCAATATACATGTGTAATATTCCTTTGGCATATTCCTTTAGGGTTGCTCATATCTGTACTATATATACGATTGTATTCTTGCTGTAATAATCATTCGTGACTATTTTTCAATTCTGAGGTGCAATCCTTTCTATACACCTTCTTATCATTACCCAACGTAGCTACCCTGCATTTCAGAGGCAACAAGGCTAAGCTTTTAGTTAGAAGAAGAAGAGAGAGGAGGAGGAGGAGGAGGAGAGAGGAAATTGAGAAAGAAATGAAGAAGAGATGACGCGGCAGAGAGGGGGAACTGACTTTGTGGGGCCCAAGATGAAAAGTAATGGACGGTGTGGTTGAATTAACGGTGTTGTTTTTTTACACTACTTTCATAACGTTATGTGTACTTTTACACTTTTTCAAACTTTATGATGCCACCCTTTAATAAAAGATGTAGTTGAATAATATGGAAAATGATATTAAATAATTAAGGAGCATATAAGTTTCAAATGCTCAGTGCCCCTATTAGAAAACTTCTAAAGGCATTTTTTCCCTCAATATAATTTGGTCAACAAGTGTTGACCATTAGATTTGTTAACATAGGGGTGACATTGCCCCTTTTAAACTTCCAATAAAAATTGCCCCATTTTAAAACTTTTAGAGTAGAATTACTCCCTTGAAAACTTTCAGGCATTCAATGCCTCTCAGAGAAAACTTTCGGATCATTTTTGTTCTTTTACCATATAGAAATGGACTCTCTATATGAAAGTATCATTTTCATTCCATATTAAAAACCTAAATTATAAACTTAATACCACAAAGGGATCCAAATATCACGACACCATCCATAATTTTATATTAATTTAAAAATTATTTTAAATTAAATCTGGTGATTACAGTGATAAATGTCGAGTGATCTAAATGTAGTGAGAAAACTGTCTCCATCATGTTCAGAATTAAAAAAAACCAACAATTTATATCAGTTATCTTCCGAGGTAAAGCTACCATTAGTATCACGAACCATAAAAAAATTAACTTGATTCTTCTTATGTAACTCATTCATCTTTATTTAGGTCACAAACTCTAATATTTTGATTTGTGACTTTCATGTTCAAAAGATGTCCCAGATGATTAAAACACATTAAGATCATGCTACCTAAAGGGATAAGAATAATAATGTTGGTTGAAAAACTTGTAAATCCATTATTTGGAAAGAAGTCTTACATATACTAGGACAAGAAACAAATTATACTATATAAAAATCGATACAATTTGTAGGACACTAAGCTTGGTAAACCATCTTGTAACTATTTGGTTTTGCACTTCCATCCTGTAAGATTTTGGACGTACCTGCAATCCGTTGACTCATTAAGTACCTATATGAGAATCAAACTACTGATATGGACTTCGATTACCACTAGTAAAAATTAATGATACCTTATGGATTTTTCTTGCGGAAAATTTTTGTAGATAATTTTTTACAAATTTACCTACGGATTTTGAACCCGTAAATAAAATTACCTGTAAATTTAAAGTCTGCATGTATTTTTATCACGGGAAAAAAATCCACAACTAAAAAAATCCCTGCAATCCCAAATTCGCAGTCCACTCCCTTTCCGCCCCCGCCCATAGTCCCCTGCTTCAACCGGCACCCTTAATCTCAATCCTTTCCTCTTACACTTGCGTTATCCTCGACGATGCATATCATTTGATTCCACTCGAGGCCACCTCCCATTTTCGTTGTGTCTTCCTCCTCCTCCAATCTTTTAGTTTTACTCTCTTTCTCTCGACACCCCCTTTTAATGTCAGCCCTTACTTCGAATTCCTCCATTTCATGATTACGGTTAGGGCAATCACGTGCATGGAACCGTCCCCCGACATGGTCACTTCTCTGATGACTCCCATCTCTAATCGATACGGTATCCCATCTGCCTCTAATATCATTTATCCACCTTTGTCGCTGTTGTTGGAGCATTTAGGGATTCTTCGAATCAGGTATAATTGATTGAGATTTAATTGTATTAGTTTTCTTCTTGAATTTCCAAAGTTTTAGAGTCAATTTTGGCCCATACATGACCTTTTTTGTGCTTAAGTTGAGATTAGGAGTTGTTGATTTGGATTAATGCAATTTTGGGTTCATATGCCATGAATAATGATGCTATTGTGCCTAAATTCCATCATGAGCAAATGATACTGCCAAAGTTTTGTTATTTCATTTCAGGAATTCCGTGCAAAGGCAAGGGAAGCAGCTCTGGATATTTTCGCCGTGGCCAAAGTTAAATCAAGCAAACAAAGAACTCTCGGGAGAGGTTCACCGCGGTGAACCACAAAGTTAGCCATGGCAAATGTCGCGTATCAACACCAGATTTTTACTCTAGATGGAAATTAACCCGACCCAGCCTTAGAGATCTGACCCATGACGGTTTCTAATGCTAAATTAGGTCATTTTCGATGAGAAAGGGAGTTGGCTGGAGAAGGAAGGCAGAAACACACACACTATCATCTTTTCTCTCATCTACACACTCTCCAAACCCTACCTTCACCCATTTCTTTCACTATCCATCCATTCATCATGCTTAACTCATCCATTCAGAGCCTATTTCCATTATCTATGAGGAGCTGAGCATCTCCA
>JANTPZ010148343.1:0-11518 GCA_025593235.1 Vachellia pachyceras | reverse complement strand
TTGAGAAAACTTTAAGATGAAAACTCGAGTTTATATTGGAAGTTTCAGAATGTAGTTTTGGAACTTTCATTTGGAAAACTCGAGTTCAGTATTCAAGTCATGAAGTTATGTTGTGAAACTTGAGTTTGGAGAAATATGAAACTCGAGTTGATAAAACTTTAATGTCAAAACTTCCAGTTTTCAATTCAAGTTTTGTAAAACAGTTGAGGAACTCGAGTTGTGTGCTTCTGGAACTCAAGTTTTAGTAAAGCAAAGTCTTCCTCAATGATTCAAAGACACGAAACTCGAGTTCTGCATACCTGGAACTCGAGTTGTCACAACTTGAAGCTGGAAACTCGAGTTGTCCTTGAAAGTTTTGGGAAACTCGAGTTCCGCAGTTCACTAACTCGAGTTCTACCACATGAAATTTCTTAGACAGAAGATTTTAGGCACGAAACTCGAGTTTTAGAAAGGTGAAACTCGAGTCATTAAAACTTCTTTGTGGAAACTTGAGTTCTTGCTGAAAGTTTTCAAATTAAAGGCACAGAACTCGAGTTTTAGAGCATCAAACTCGAGTTTTTGACTATGAAACCCATTTTCAAAATTTCAAAACCATTTCCAAATCTTACCATACAAACTTTGAATTATGACTTTGTTATCATTAAAACAAGGCATCAACAGAAGGAAGATCTCTCAAGTATCAAGCTAAAGACTCCTGGAGTATATATCCTTTGAGAGAGCATTGTAAGCACCCATGGGAAGACATTCAAAGTATTAATATAAAAGAAAGGTACATTGGGTAGGCAAAGACAATCCTCCAAGCACCTAAGGTTAAAGTATACAATGGTTAATCTCCTACTCTATTATCTTTAATAATTATTGAGGTTTATATCTTGTGATCTTAGGAACGAGCATTGCACACTATATTGAAATATTATTTTCATACCTCTTAACAATCATATTTGAAAAATCTTTTACAAAGGAAGTGAAATGTTCATAGTTTCGTTCCTTATGCATACATGATGATTCAAAAAGAAAACATCCCTTCTATGCATATGCTGCTAGCTACCTTGTGTCTTTATGGTTTAAAGCCATGCCTTTAAATGACAGGGCACGAGATCGATTCAATTCGACAGCTAGCATTCCCATTCTCAGACTTGGCAAAGCAAAAAAAAAGTATACTGTGTAACACCAAATTGTTCTTGTCGAGGAGTTTTTTGTTAGTTCCTAAGCAAATTTATTGTGAAAACCTTTGAAAATGGCTTGGGTGAAGTTGATTTGGTTGAAATAGAGTCTGTTTGGATAGCCACCGGGAGAATGACATCTGGCCAGAATGTATTTTGAAAAATATATTTTGTTCAGAATGCATTTATGTTTGAATAAACGTTGGATTCGAAGTGCATTTTGGAATAATATATTTATGCTTGGATAATCTTTAGATCACAATGAATTTTGTCAAAATGCATTTAGATTTGGATAAATGTTGTAAAAAATGGCTTTTAATGAAAAAATTACTTAAAAGTGCGTGAACTTGAGATTTTATTTTATTATATTATTTTATATAGAAAGGGGCATATTTATCATAGCTATATGCATATTAACTTGAGATTTTCATCAGCTAAGCTTCAGTAAATAAAAAAAACCGCCATTGAAAATCTAGCGGAAGCAGTACAATTCGATAAGGGGAGAGGAGCACCAACATTCTTGCATGCAATGTTTGAAAGTTTTAACAATGACTTTCAGAAAGTGTAAATTACAACTGCAAGGAAACTGTGATTTGATTCAAGAAAAAATATCATCTGATGATACAAATGCAGGCTATTGTCACAAAAAAAGCACAAGCTAGAGACAAATAGAGGTATATGCGATTAAGAAAGAAATGAGCACAAACCCAGAAACATTAGCAGAAGAGAAGCCAAAAAGATGGGTTTGAACCCTCTTGCCATTACTTCTGTCTCTTCCCTTCCCTTCTCTTGCTTCTCTAGCAAGAAGAACTACAAGTTCACTCCTTTCTTCTCTCTCTTTCTTCTCCTTGTTGTACAACTCTAGACTCCAACGTTCCAATGCTCAGAAAAGTAACAGGTACTGTCGTTATATCATTTTTACTCTATTTGTGGGTCATGAATAGAGACCCCCTTATTAGCCTATTAATTAACCTCTTCTTTGTAGTCGACCAATACCTTATGTTGAGGAAAAATGATTCAAACTGTTAGCATAAGGCCTCGAACCTCAGGTATTATTATGAATTTTAGTTTAGAGATGCTTCTCGATTCCAGAATTCTGCATGTTTGTCATGGAACACTATTTTTATCTGCAAGAAGAAAGGGCAAGGACCAGAAGAAAAGGTTGGGGAGGTTAAAGCAGCCTCCTCGCTTGTGAAAAAAAATAGATGATAAGGAGGCACAGACCAAATGCGGCAACGACTTGCAAGCTGAGATGATGAGGAGGCAGATTTACTGTGAGGGAGGAAAGGCAGATCTGTTGAGATGATGCGAACTCAGTGGTGAATGATGTGAACTCGCTACCATTGGATGTGGTTGCCCGAATGAACTTTTTTGTTGGGCTAAAATTTTGACATACTTTAAGTCCAAGAATATTGTGAATATTTGATTCTCATTTTTCTCATCCAATCAAACATCAATATGAAACTAAAAAATACATTTGTTTCCTTAAAGTACACGCATTTCATTAGAACCCAACTTTATTCCTAATTCCTATTTCCAATATATTCCCATGAAAAAATATTCGAGTAAAATACTCTCTTTATGCTAAATTTATAAACTAATTAAAAAATTATATGAGTTGGTTAATTGTGAAATGTGTATTATTTTTTTCTAAAATACCTCCCCTCTTAAACATTTACATTAAAGATGAATAGAGGTAGTTGGACATTTAGAATGTGAAGTTGAACCCTATAGAAAATGTTTGTTTCACTAAATTTGAGGGAATAACAATAAAAGATATCACAAAATAGTTAATACAAAATCAGGATTTTCTTGAAAATATTTTTAGTGCTAAAATATAAAAACTGAGTGATTACATTAAAAAACTAAGTTTTCATAAACTGCTAATTTAATATCAACTTTCTTAAGATGTACTCAGATGTCATTCTTCCTATAAATCTTTCATACAATCCTCCACACATCCAATTTGGTGATTTTGAATTCTCTCTCGATTCCACTATTCTTTGCTCAGGAGTGCCTGCTTTTACTAGAGGCAATCATGTTCAAAGCTGTTGTATGCAGCATATAAACATCATTGGATCTTCCAGCTCATCTCCAAAGTTGTACTCATCCAGGTGGCAGCAACACCTACAAATAAACACTTAATCCAAGTCACGTCCGAGGACACTATCTTGAAGAGCTATTTCGCGACTACCGGCAAGTAAGTTGAGGCACTCCCTAAGATTAAACGGATTCTTCCTGTAAGGATACATGAATACAGAACTAGTGGAAGGTATAATAGAACTCAGCAAGGTAGAGAGCCAGAGAAGGAAAGAATAATGCTCAAAAGCTCAAGAGTTGCATGTTGAGACTTCGGTCTCATGCCCTTGTATAGGCTGCAGATCATAATGGGCACACTTAAACACATTTAATCGCCATTAACTCGTCTATTAATGCACCTACAGATAATTTAATATGTGGTTACATAGTCATTAACACACTTAATGATGATTTAAAGATGTCAGTTACAAATATTAAAGACTCATAATTGTTATTAGAGTGACAAATTAATTAGACAGATATTTCCTATAAAGAGTGCCCAATACCGCAACTAACCTACACACAAAGGGGTAGGGAAAATTGTCAGATTTGTCTCCGGTGGCCCTTTGTCATATGTTAATATATTTGTCCTCTTAATCAATTTACTAATCCAAGATCACATTATTGTATATTCACTTAAATCTCCACAATCCAAGTTATGTTGGACTCTTCCTTTGACACACCCACACACAATATTTACAAAAAAGCATTATCAGAAACTAAATGTGAGCATATCTTTCAATGGATATTTGAATCTTCATTCCCACATTAGAAAGAATTGTTTCTTTTCACTAGATCTAACCCCGACAGTCTCAAGAGTGTTGTTATTGTGATGATAAACAGGCAAATCGAACATATGATGAAATATATCATAATGGATAAATCAAGATGGCCTATTAGCCTAACAAGGACGAACAAGCCTAATCACTACAAAAAATGTAACATTAGCAGTGGTTAGCTTGTAGCGGTTATAAAAACAGTTACTAAAATATGATATTAGTAGTGGTTATTGGTGAAAGCGCTATAAAGTTGCAACAAAGATGAGAAACTGAATTTAGTAGCGGTTCATAACCGCTACAAATCTGGAGCCAAGTTCACGAAATTTGGCGAGAACGACATGCTAACATAGTGGCGATTCTTTGCAGTGGTTTAGCGAAAGGTCGCCAGCTCCATCGATGTTTGTAGCGGTTAAGACAACCGCTACTAATATGCAAGTTTGCCACTATTGTTTGTAGCGGTTGTATATGGCAAAACCGCTGCTGATTTGAAATGTCAATTACTCCGCATGCATTTTGCAGTGGTTAAGACAAACCGCTACTCAAAATGTTGCATTTTCAAGGTCTTATGGAGGTATGCCACTGTTTTTTGTAGCGGTTTTAGATGACAAAACCGCTGCTAATTTGAAAATTTGATTATACCATGTGCATTTTGCAACGGTTTAGATAAACCGCTACAAAATGTGCATGTTTCCGATGAAAGGCCTTATGTTTGCAGCAATTTGAGTAGTGGTTTACTCAAAACCGCTACTAAATGAACAACTATATATACCCCTCTCCTTCCTCATTTCCTCACTTTAGAATTTTCAAAAAGTGACATCAAAAGAGTTTTCAGAGAATTTTTCTCCTTTTCTCAAATTTTTAAATACTTTATTTAAAAATTTTTAAGGTTAGTTTATTAAAGTTTTTTAAATACTTTTTTATTTTATTTTTATTTCATTTTTATAATTTATTTTATTTTAAATTTTTCATTGCTATATTTTTTAATTATCATCTTTTTTTTGTAGATGGCCGGTAATGATCCTTGTCAAAGGCCTGAAAAGGAGCCCATGATCCTTAATGATGATAACCCTGATATGGGCGGGGCCAACACAAATGTGAAGCAATCGTTAAACATTAGCGTCGATGATTTTGAGGTTGATGGGATCGACATCTTAGATGATGAGGCTAAGATCTTTGAGGATCAAGACATCGCTAGTGAGAAACGATTCCTATGCTCTTCTGCTGGCCAGTCCAGTGGGTTTGAAGTGGACTTGCAGGGTAAGTAATTTAAATTTTAATTTATTATTCAATTTAATTCATTCATTTTATTTGAATATTAACGAATGAATAAAATGTGCAGATCCGACAGGGAGCGGTTGTGATGAAGAAGCTCGCACTAAGGGATGTGGATCAACTCAGTGCTAGGTAGAGGATACTGGTGCCATGGCACAACATCACACGACAACCTAGGGGGAATGGCGGTCAGTTGTACAACCGCTACTTGGATGAGCAAGGGGGAAATTCGGCCAATTTAATATCAGTGTCGAGACTTAGAAGATGATCCAGCCAAGTTTGAATGCTATTTGGGAGAAAGTGAAGGTACAATTTGCATATATTTTTTTATATAAAATTATTATTTATATTAATTGTTTACTAACTTTTAATTGTGAATTTGTAGCAGACTAAATTTGTTGTGCAAGATGCAAACAAAGATTATTTGGTGTTGAAGATGGGAGAAGGGTGGAAGAACAGGCGAAAATTGCCTATACCACCTGAAGAATAAGGATGGGATGAGGACGACGGAGGAGTTGGAGACGGATGTCCTTGGCACGGTTGACGCTATGGACTGGGCAAAATTTGTACACTATAGGTGTGACACATCCTATTTTCCCCCAATTTTCTTATTTTAGATCACTTATGAATCACTCTTGGTCCTTAGATATAAAAAATTTGTCCAAAATTGTGAACTAGAATTTTTCAAAACGGAAAAGACGCTGGTACTGTTCACAGTGCCATTTTCCTTGCTTGGAAAATAGCAAAAATAAGGAAAGGAAGGGTTTTTCAACTTTGCTCATGAAACCATGTGTTTCCTTGCTTCCAAAACCCCTTTCCTTAACTTTGATCCACTCAAAAACACCTTCCCTTAGACCAAAAGAAATTTGGGCAGCACCTCCCCATAATAATGAGCTTTCCAAAAACCTTTACAACAACTTAAAACAACAATAACAACCAACAACTTATCCTTTACCCCTCAAGGAAGAGTTTGCAACCATTTACTACTTTTAAAACCTTCTCCTTTCCATTTTCATCTCTTGAGGTCCTAGCCATCATCCTCAAAAAGGAAGGCTCACTCAAGGAACAACTCAAGAGAAGGTAGAAGTAGTAGCAAACTCAAGAAAAGAGGGAGATTAAGTTGCAAGAACACTTTACCTTGTGTTGTGAAAGCTTGGATCTTCTTTTTCTTGCTTGGGGAGGGAGTGTTTTCTAGAGAGAATGGAGAGCAAAATCTAACTAAGGAGGGAGAGAAAGTGGCGTGCAAATGAGGGGGAAGAGAGAGGGGAAGCTTAGTTAAAGTTGCTCTTGAAAAAGTGTGTGATGTAAATTACAACTTGGAGCCCAAAATACTTTATCCACATTGAGCCACATCACCTTGTCTCCTCCTAGCTGAAAAATCAAATTTTCAGACCCCTAGGCGTCAGCTTTTGCTGGTTGGGCCTTTGCCCAGTCCAGTTAAATGATCCGATGGCACGCATTTCCGTAAAGTACCCTTTATGCGGGTAACTACCTTTTTACTTTTCTGGAGACTTTATCTTTCATGTGGCACCATCCCCTAGGCCTCCTTGCCTAGGTGGCATCATGTCCTAGCCCATAGCATCTCCGGGCTTCCCTCATAACTCGTCAGGATTCCTCGATTTGCGTGCAACACCGTAAAATGGGATTCTGGCGACCAATTTAACTTAAGGACATGGAAAAATTATATATTTTTTCCTGATTCTCAAGCTCTTTTCCGTTCCTCAAAATTCTTCTCAGATTTTCCGTAATTAATTTTCTAAGAAAATACTTTTTCGGGCTTTTCGGGCACTGTTGTTCTCCGTTCAGCGAAACTGCCCGCACTGGGTACCGGGTAATAATTTTATTAATTACTTTATAACCCAACTAAACTTTTCTTAGTTCGGATCTCTGGCATTTGAGGACTTCTGCTACCTCAAATAATTATTTCTCAGTCGTCCTTAGCTCTGAAATCCCTTAATTACGAAAATGCCACTACTTGTCTTATTTTCCTCATAATTACCAAAATGCCACTACATTTTCTACTTTTCTTGATTCCAACCTTGCCCTTGGTTTGACATTTTTGGTCAACTTTAACATTTTTATGCCCTAGGCTTTTAATTCAAAATGACCGTTTTGCCCTTTCTTAGAATTCTCAATACTAGGGACTTAGTTAATTTATTATCTTTCTTTCCTTTAAGCATTTTCCTCTATTTTTCCTTTATTTATGGGATTTGGATTATCACATAATTTATGGGTCTAGCTTTTAGTTCAAGCTTACAGAAATGCGGATATTACAATAGGAGGTCACCGAAGTAGAGGGCCATGTCCAGGAAAGCTGTGCAAAGCCAGGCCCGGCAGACGATCCTCCATACGGAGGATCAAAGCCGTTCTCCATCACCTACTTTGGATAGATGAGACAGCACAGAGGAAGGGCCGGAGGGTAACTTATGGGGAGATATTTGTGGCCCCACATGCATAATGATGGGACTCCATTGACGCAAGAGACTAAAGAGATAATTGCAAGTTAATTTATAATTTACTGATTTTAAGTTAGCCATTTTAATAACGTTGACTTAATTTTGTTTTTAATACAGGAGCGTATCTAAGATTGAGGTGCAGATGCAACAGTAGGTTAAGGCTCGGGTGCAACAGGCAGAAGCTCGAGTGCAATCGCAGATGCAGGCGCAGATCGAGATGTGAAAGTAGGCTGCAAATGATGTTGATGCCATATTTCGATGATAATAAAATCTAGTGTTTTATGTTTTGCAAGAATCATGAAGTTTGAAAATATTTTTAAACTTGATTTATGAATGATGATCTTGAAATTCTTGAGTTTGGCATGATGCTGCTTCAATTTCAAAATTACAAAGTATTTTCAAACTTAATGCTTTCAAAAATGCTTGAGAAGTAGTCAAAGTATTACCAATACTCAAGCATTGGGACTCAATGCTTTAGTATCGTGTTTCAAAACTTAAGCATTCTGAGCAATACTTGCATTAGTGCTCAAGTATTGGATCAAGCAATGCCAATACTCGAGCATTGCAGCTTAATGCTCGATCATCGTGCTTCTGGACTTGAGGTTTTATGCAATGTTTTCATTGAATACTCAAGCATAAGTTCAAGTATTGACAACACTCGAGCACTGGAAATCAATGCTCGAGCATCAGGTTCTAAATCTTAGGCCTTTCAAGTAATGCTGCCAAGGAATACTCAAGCATTATCAGAAGTATGGGCAACACTTGAGCACTAAGACTCAGTACTCGAGTGTTAAGGTGTTTTCTACGCAGTGCTGTCAAAGAATGCTGCTAGCATAACAGGAAGTATTGCCAATACTCGAGCACTGGCACCTAATGCTTGAGCATCGGGCTCTAAACTTAGCTTTTTCTCTTGTGCTTTCTAAAATTGCTCTAGCAGTAGTGACAACATTCACAATACTCGAGCACCAATGTCTAGTACTCGAGTATTGAGAGTTTTAAGCACTTCATTACTTCAATTCTTTCATTGAATGATCGAGCAATAATAAAAGTATTAGCAATACTCAAGTACAACTAAAAATAGTGACATTACTGGAAGTATTGTGCCTTAGTACTGGAGCATCGAGACATCTTTTCCAATACTTTCTTCTGTGCTCCAGCAATAAACAAAAGCATTGAGCTTTTCTTTGAAATTTGTCATTCCAACACTCGAGAATTGAAGCCTAGTACTCAAGCACTACTTTATCTGACAGCTAAGCCTACATTCCACCAAATCATTCCTTATTTGTGCTTAACTCATTTGAATTACACCATCTCATCATGAAAAGAAGAATCACGATGGTTGAAGATTCCATCCGACAAAAAGCATTAAGTTTGTCTGCTGTCATCGCCGCCATTAGTTTGAATTGCATTAAATGCAGTATTATTGGCGAAGTAGAATGTTGTTACTGTGAGTAACGAGCATAACTGTGTCTAACGGCTAACTTATTACTTCCACCTATAAGTAATCAAGCATTTAAAATGAAGAGGGTAGAGACATACACTGTGAAAAGCTCCCGACATTCATTTCGTCTATCTTCCTTTCTATAATTCATTTAATACATTATGTGTGCTTCAGTGATTACATATCCACTCTTTCAAGAGAGGTTATATAACCTTTCTTCATTGTAAATCAGTGAGAAACTCAAGGTTGGGCCTTGAGTCAGTTGGGCTAAATTTGAGTAGGAAAACAAAGACTGTGATACTCTGTTTTAGCGAAAAGTGTAAGGAGGAGTGTTATCCCATTGTAAAGGCTTGTGAAGAACTCGAGTTTCCCCAAAACTTTCAAGGAAAACTCGAGTTACCAGCTTCAAGTTAACATGACTCGAGTTGCATTCTTTTTAGAACTCGAGTTGCATGCCTAAAAGTTTGTTTTCATGGAAACTCATGAGGAGAAACTCGAGTTTGATGTTTCAGCAACTCGAGTCACCAAGAACTTTCAGCAACAACTCGAGTTTCCAGCTTCAAGTTGCAACAACTCGAGTTCCAGGTTTATAAAACTCGAGTCTCATGATCTTGAACTTCTAAGGAACCTTTTTGACTCATTGAAACTCGAATTGCATAATCATATAACTCGAGTTCCACAACTGTTTCTTTCAAAAACTTCCAACATAAACTCGAGTTACAGGATTAAAGTTTTATTGACTCGAGTTACTCTCTTTTCAAAACTCAAGTTTCACAACATAATTTCTTAACTTGCATTATGAACTCGAGTTTCCAAATAAAAGTTTTATTAACTCGAGTCAGGCACTTTGAAAAACTTGAAGTTTTATCACATAACCTTTTCAGATAGCTGTTAAACTATGAGATAGAACTCGAGTCATTCTTTACTTCAACTCGAGTCATAACTTTATCTGACAAACAGCGTCTGACACGGAGCTTCACTTTTACCAAATCATTCCTTACTCCTGTCAAAGATTTTTAAAACCTACCTGCCACCATAAATGCATGTTTACTAACCTATGAAATAGGAAAAGGCTCATCTGCTGAAGATCTCCGATAAACGAGAAGCAATTAGAACTTTTCACGGTCTTCGTTGATGTCAAAAGAATACATTTATTGCCGCATTCAATGCTCTCACCAACCAGAGACAACAGCTACTCCATCTGAGTAATGAACATTTGGCCTTCTCTAATGGACAACTTAAAAGACTTCATTTATAAATAGAGTAGCATTGAAGACGGAAAGAGACGATGATTAACAACGCTTCTATTCATACGTTCTCTGTCTCTTGCCTTATGTAAACATTCAATATTATTCTGTGAGCTTCAGTGTTTAGCCTATATACCCTTTTATGAGTTTAAACTCGTGATTCATTCTTGTATACGTTGAGAAACTCAAAGTTGGGGCTTTGAGTTTATTAGGCTGTGAGATTGCTGAAAAACAGAGAGTGAAGGTCTCTGTTATCTTGCGAATAGTGAGGGGGAGTGTGACTCCTTGATTGTAAAGGCTTGTGAAGCCTGGTTGATTGCCATTAGTGGATTGTAAATCTCAGAGGAGCTCTGAGGACTGGACGTAGGTCAGAGAGGACCGAACCGGGGAGGTGCTGCCCAATTTTCCTCTTAATGTAGGAGAGTTAGAATCAAGTTTTACCATGCATGAAAGAGAGTTTGAAAGCAAGAACATGATGATATAAGTGTTGGAAGTTGAAAAATCAATGTTGTTGAATATGTGATACCTCTCGGCCTGTGCTATTTCATGAGGAAGATGAATTGTTATGATGATTTTGATGCTTCCAATGGATTCAAAATGAGTTTTTGTATATGGTAAAATTGGCCCCAAGTTTATGGAAGCATTGGAAAAAGTTTAAACACAAGTTAGGGTTTTAAGACTTATAAATTTTAAGAAGAGGATTAAGGGAGTTTTGCATTGCTTCTTGCATTGGAAATGGCTCATGTTTAATGGCCATTATATTGTCCATTGTGTAGGCAAAGATTTGGTTCAAGAGGGTGAATTTCCAAGTGCTCAAGAAAGGATTCAAAGTAAAGAAGAAAAGTTAAGAAACAAAGGTAGCAAAGTTTTCTAACTTTCTCTAACATTATTGTGAAATTACCCTAATGATGTGCATGACTTTATGACATTGTTGAAATGTGTTTATGAGTGACATGATGCTATGGCCATATGCATTGATATGTGCTTGGTACACATTTTACATTGTTACACATTTTTTTATGAACTTAAAGCATGTCATGCAATTTTATATATATGTTAGTAAGCTTTGCTATTGGGATTT
>JANTPZ010148334.1:0-13022 GCA_025593235.1 Vachellia pachyceras | reverse complement strand
TTAATATTTGCAATTAATGCAAATTAGGTCAGATTGGTGAATTTCAGTTAAATACTTTGTAACGCCTCTTTTGACGGCAGACTTGGATTTTGAATGAAAGTTTGCATGTTTATGCACTTTGAGAGGATTCTCTCTAGGGTTCTTTTCAGAACTAACAGACTTATCAAGGCTTGATCAACCTTGTGGCGTCTTCCAACACTTAGGGTCCTTGTTCGTCCGTGTTCAAGGGTTCAAGTGGATCGTTGACCTCTGTTTAGCTTTCTTGGGGTGCGTATATTTTAGATTGGCTGTGGGTTCTTGGGATCTCTCCCTAGTGGGTTCGCACCATCTATTACCCTATCTAATAGTTAGGAATATGTGCCCAATATCAAGCTATACCCAAGGAATCTCATGCTGAAATTATGAAACAAATTTTCAGATACCTTGCTAGCACCATTGATCTAGGAATATGGTATCCAAAAGGTAACGATGAATATTTTATTTCATTTTCTGACTCTGATTATGTTGAATATAAAAGTAACAGAAAGAGCACAAGTGGTTAATGTCAATTCCTTCGTGAATCAATGATGTCTTGTTTAGCAAAAAGCATTCCACAATCTCATTATCCTCAACTGAGGCTGAATATATTGCTGATACTAATTGTTGTGCTCAAGTATTATGGATGAAGTGTAATATCCACCATTTTCTGTAAACTAACATAGAGGCCAAATTGATAGTTAGAAGATAAGACAAGTCCCATGAATAAAAGTAAAAAAAGAAGAGATGTCAGTAGACCAAAGAGACCCTGGTCAATTTAGTCCTAAGGCTTTGAGATTTCTAAGAATGTAAGCTAGGGATGTATATGTCATTAAGTATAAAGACTAAGGACAATATGGTCATTGGATAAAAAGGGCCAAACCAGTAGTCAAAAGTCAAGTTAGAGGCCACGGATAGAAAGTATGGAAAAAGTTGATGCTGTTGGGCCGGAAGTCGCAAGATCAGATTCGCCCTGGTGGATGGAAGTCGGTAAGAACTTTAAAGTTAAGCGTGCTCGTCCTGGAGCAATTTCAGGATGGGTGACCTCCTCGGAATTGCCAAGGGGGTTAGTAACCAGAAGATCAAGAGAGAAAAAGACAAGGGTAAAATGGAAATTTATGAAAAGTTAGACTGTGAAAGGGCATTTTGATCATTGAGTGAAAGTGTAAGGGCATTTTCGTCATTTGACAAAGTCAAAGTCAAAAAGTCAAACGGTTGACCAAAAATCAGAAAAATTCACAGATGCCCAAAAGATAGAGCAGAACTCACTGATTACCCATGATTCGACCGATTGCTGAAATTCGGTCTGGATGATGATTTATGAAATTTTAAAATATTTAATTGTTGAAAATAATTATTTAGGGTATCAGGAGTTTCCCAAGATCAAAAACCAGAGTCCAGAAAAATTCAATGATTTTTATATTATTTTACAAGATTATTGCCCAAAGTACGATTAAGGCGATTTTCCCGAAAATGAGGAAAAAGGGCCGAAAATCCCCAAAATATATAATTTATTACAAAAATTAATTTGGAACAATTTAGAAGGTATTTTGGGGAAAGATGAGGGTCTAGAGCATCAATGAAAAATGTAGAAAATTCCAAGGCCCTAAAAATGATTTATTCTAAAATTGTTCGTTTTCAGGAGTTTTCGACAGGATAAAATAATCCTGTTAATTTTGATGGATCAAGGGATAATTTGAGGATAATGATTTTATTATATTTAAGAGGGAATTATGGAGATCAAATGAGGAAGAAAATATCTACAGAATGTGAAAAAAAATTATTGGAATTAAGTTACTTTTACCGGTGAAAGTTGTAATCGGTAGAAGTAATCGAATGGTAACCGGTTTGGTTAATGTAACCAAGGCTCCCAACAGATTTTTTTCACCCATGTGCAGCCATGATGACACCTTTATGAGAGCCAATGAGATTAAGCTAAGTGTTGGATGTGGTGGTGAATTAATAGCCATTAGATTAAGCAAAATTTTCAAGATTCAATCACCACCCTTAGATTAACATTTCTATTTCATTAAAGCAATATTCCCGCTCCATCTTCAGCCATTTTCACAACCAAACAGCTGCAAATTGTGAGAGAAAGGCGTCCTCCATGGCTCTCCAAGCAAGAGGAAGAAAAGCTACACAAAACTCCAAGGTAAAGGGTTCTTCCAAGCACTTCTATATATATTCTTGATCCTTGGCGCTTCTTCTACCTTTCTATCGGTTTAAATTTTTAGATTGAGCTCTCTTTTGGTGGCTGGAAAGTTAGGATTCATGAGAGAGAAAATGAGAAAGAGAGGGATTTAGAGGAAATAAATGGTTGCAGAACACTCCCTGCATGATAAGGAGAAGATTGATGTATATATTGCTTGGTTTTGGTGTTTGTATGAATTTTTGGAATCGCAAACCCTAAGGGGAGATGCTGCCCAATTTTATATTTGATGAGGAAGATTTGTTTTTGAGCTAAACAATCCATGAGAAGTGTTTTGAAATCAAGAATATGTTGTTATACATGATGAATTTCAAAAAATCATGTTTTGGCACTTGTGTGTATGATTTCGGGCTGACCTGGAACTTGGAGAAGGAATGTTGTTTTGATGATTTTGATGCTTCCAATGGGTTTAAAATGAGTTTTTGTGTAGGGTAAAAGTGGTCACAAGTTTGTGGAAGCATTGGAAGACATCAGAGACAAGTTTGATGTCATAAGACTTATGTAATTCAAGAGATAGTTTAAGAAAGGTTTACAATGATTTTTGTCTTGGTAATGGCTTATGTTTAATGGCCATTATGTTGACAATTGTGTAGGCTAAAGTTGGGTGCAAGAGAATGACTCCTAAAGTGAACAAGAGAGCATTCAAGTTAAAGGGAAATTAAAGACACAAGGTAGCAAGACCTTCTAATCCTAAGCTTAATTGCTTTGAAAATGTGTATGAATTATGCATGACTTGTGTTGAAAATTTGTGATGATTGAAAGTGTGAATATGTGCTTTTGTATGCTATGGACATATGCATTTCATTGTTGCATATGTTGCACTTTTATAAATTCACACTTATATTGAAGTTGTCATGCAACTTTATAATGTGTGTTAGAAAGTTTTGCTACTGGGATTTTCAAAAATCTCACCCTCCCCCACTAACAATTTTTAGGTGGAAGCACACTCAAGGGTAAGGAGAAAGTGGTTGATTCATGAAGCAAAGTTTAATGTGCAATTTTGTGGACTTCATTATGAACTTTGTTGCTATGTTTGAAGTTTGTAATGTAATGTAACTTGTTTATGTATCATAGACTTGTGATAACTAATGTATGCTTAAAGAATGCCTAATTATATAAGTTAATAAGGTTAAGAAAGGTTTAGAAATCAAAATGAGGAATTATGAAGTAGGGCTGAAATTTGACTAAGTGCTGGAAGTAAAGTTGGTCATTTTCCCTATTTTACCCTGTCGGGAAACAAAACAAATGAACTCCAAATGAGATGAAATTTTATAGAAAAATAGTTCCAATTGCAAGATTTAAAATAAGCTAAAGATCACTTCATTTAGAGTTTTGTACAGAAAGTTATGACTGTCCAAAGTTGGTGAAATATCACAGAAAATCCTGGAAAAATGGAAAATTACCATATGAACAGTAAATTTTCACGAAAGAATCTGTATCAACTGGACAAGTTTCTGTACAAATGAGTATTTTTCCCTCATAAAAGAATTTGTAAGCTTCAAATAGAAGTTGGAACCACTCAATTTTGATTTTTCTAGAATTAGTTATGAATTTTCAAAGTTGGCCCTAAAAACTGTGAATAGTAAATTTCTTAAAAATGAAAGTTTTCAATTTAGTCCCTTTTGACAATTTAAGTTACTTGAGGCCACGAATTGGTTCCAAAGGATTATAATTGAAGCTAAGAGGGATAAATAAGAGGTGTCACATGAAGCATGTGATATCTGTCTTTTACTGTAATTTGAAATAAAGGCTAAACCAATAGTTATAGATTGAGTCAGAATCCAGGGATATTTAGAACAGAAAGAGGAAGGTAATAGACTAAAAATATCACTGTCAACCTAGCCCTAATGTACTGAATTCCATTAGACCTTCACAGTCAAGCGTTCTTGGCTTGTGGAAATGACAAGATGGGAAGGACCCAAATGTCATTAAAAATAAAGGCAAAATGGAATTTGAAAAAGGTAAATGTATTATGGTAATTAAGGGTAAGTCTAAGGATATTTTGGACATTTGACCAAAGTCAAAGATCAACTTGGTCAAAGTTTGACCGAAAATATCAGAAAAATTCATAGAGGCTTAAAATGTAGAGGAAAAGTCATTGATCATTATTCGAGGCCCAGTTTAGGCCAAAGTGACTTTAATATTTGGATATTTAATAAATAATTAGATAAATATAATTATTTAAAATATCCAGAGGCCTCAAATATTTGGTTTGAAAGCAACCAAAATAGCTCAAGAATTCTAGAATTTTATAAAATTATTTCTGAGATAAAGTCAGAACTAGTTTACTAGAACGGAAAGAAAATGCTTGAAAATCCTCGGAGGTGGGATTTTTAGAAGAAAAATTATTTATAGCATTTCTAGAAAGAGTTTAAAGTTAAGAAAAATTAGAAACCTATTTCTAATTAAATGGGAATTTTTAAAGGTATTACATTGAGCAAGTGATTAGAGAGTTCCCAAAAAGAATTCCCGAAACACTTTGCTTAACCATTAAGCAAAACAAAAGTAAAGAAACCCTAGGATGACATAAGCAAATGACATCACATGGACATGTGTTAAGATCACACTCTTGATGCATATGATTTGTCCATTTGGAAAGGGGTTAAAATCAAGGGCCAAGATCAAGCCAACACCTCTTGTAAATATGTGAAAGTTCAAGGGCAAATAGCAAATCAAGAGGCTATAAATACCCCTCCCCTCTTCACAATTTCGTGCAAGATAGTGTGTGTGAAGGGAAACTCTTGCAAAATTAATTTTACAGAGAGAAAGAGAGGGAGGAAGAGAGAGAAAGAGATCAAGGTGCCTAATCAAGTGATTAGTTAATCCATGATTAAAAATGGATTAATGAAGGAAATGATGATTAAGAATGGATTAAAGCTTAATCATGTCATTAAGGGTTGGAAATTTATAAGGATTCTTCTATCTTGTTCATATGATGGTTGGATTGAGTTAGTTTGATGATTATATAAATTTTTGGAATCCTAAACCCTGAGTATTGGTGCTGGCCAAAATTATTCATGCATGAGAATGAATGTTTTTATATATTAAGTAATGATTATAAAATGGTCTTAAAGCATGATCATGCATGTATAGGGAAAGAGAAGTTGAAAAATTATGTTGTTCCAATTTTTATGTACTGTTTCGGCCTATTAGAAAAATGGAAGAAGGAATATGATTTTGATCATTTTTTATGCTTCTGATGAGTTTAAAATGAAAATTTGTGTAGGGTACAAGTGAGAAACCAAGTTTGGAAGTATTATAACTAATTATTGGAATTTTATGCAACAATTTACCTAAGTTGTTGTTTTGACTAATTAATAGAGAAGGAGGTTTCTTTTGAGATATTTCAGCTTAAAAATGGAATCTACATGTAAAATTATAAAGGAGAAGCAATTAGATAAAATTTTAAGCCTAAGGATGAAAAGTTACAAAGTTAAGGTTAAAGAAAGCAAGTTAAAGATATAATCAATTATCTTAATGAGTTGTTCTTTCATATGTGATGTTATCTAGGATCATTGGACTTTAGAAAGGAGGGCCTTAATACCCAAGAGACCAAGAAAAGCAAGGAGGAAGAGGTGGCTTAGCAATTATTATTTTAATTACATTTCATTGTATTTATTGCATGATTACTTGCTTTGTTACTATTTGGTTAATATGTCATGGTGTGAATGATAAGGTTATGATATGATGCAGATTTGTCTCCATGCTATGTTTGTGACATATAAGGCATGTATAGCATTTTAATTTCAAGGTTAAATTGAGCATGTATCATGTTTTTAAATGCATGTTATGTGATTATATAATAGTTGCTATTGCTACTAAGCTTCCTAAGAATCTTACCCTATCAATGTAACCAAACTCTAGGGCTAGTTTTCTTCAAGAAGAGAAGAAGAAAGAAGTAGAATGCTTGGAGGTTTGGTAAATGCTTGAGGAACAATTGTGGAAAGTTGAAATGCCCATAAGGGTATTATGTGTGGATTATAATTGATAGCATATGTAGTAGTAGACTTAATTTTCAAGCATACTAGAATAAGTCAAAATACTCCAAGGGCATTGATATTGGAAGTTAAAGCAACCATATTTTAATTGGATCAAGTACGAACATATGGAGGATAAAAGCCAAAAAAATTTGACCTAAAGTTGACCATTTCGTGTTGACACAGTTGATGAGTTAGGATGTGATATTTTACCACCAAATGGATCTGATTTTTCTCTTTAAAATGAGTGGTAATTCGTTTTAATTTGATAATTGTGCTAAGAGATACGCCCTTCCAAAGTTGGGCTAAAATGCTGAAAAAATAGAAAATGACCAAATGTATAGTAACTTTCGAAATTAAAACTTGGCACGGTTTTGAAATGAAACTGTCTAGAATTTATTTTTTCTCAATTTTATCCAGTTATCTTCCTAAAGAACTTGGAATCACTCAATTTTGATTTTTTTACAATTAACTAAGGCTGTTACAAAGCAACAACTCTAGGATTTAGGAATGAATTTTACAAAAATTATCATCTTCTGTGATAATACAAGCACTATCAACCTTACTAAAAATCATATACATTGCTCAGACAAAATATATTGACATTCATCATCATTTCATCTGGGATCATGTACAAATAAAAGATGTGAAGGTAGTGTTCATTCTAACACATCTTCGAGTGGCTGATTCTTCACAAAACTGCTTGCTAGATAGCAATTTATGTATATACAAGAGAATTGGAAATGGTAAAACTTAATGAATTGTAAATAAAATCCATTTCATTTAAATTGTTTTGACGAATGATTATTTACTAACTTAAGCTTCTATGGTTCTATTAAGTTCTGCAAGTTTATGTTTTGTCATTGAAAAATAAGGGAAACAATCACTCTAAGCAACACTCGAGTTTTAATGAAAATGTTACTGAAGAAAAATTGATCACTTTGAATAACACCTAAGCAAAAGTGAAAATACTCGAGCATTCTGGCAAGAGTACTTGAGTACAGACAAGAGCAAAGAGCAAGATTGAAAGTTTTGGCATGATATTTGAGTACTTCAACCAATTTGAGCACACATGAACAACATTGAAGAAGAAACTCGAGTGCAGACAAAAGTATTGGAGTCACAATACTCTAATATTGAGAATAATACTTGAGTACTACAATTGTCTCTTCATATTCCTCTTTATCATCTATACTCAAGTACCAACAACAATATTCGAGTATCATAATGCCTAGAAACAAAGGAAGCGATCACTAGCAATGGTGCGAACCCACTAGGGAAAGTTCCCAAGAACCCACGGCCAATCTAAAATATACGCACCCCAAGAAAGCTAAACAGAGGTAAACGATCCACTTGAACCCTTGAACACTGAAGAACAAGGACCCTAAGTGTTGGAAGACGCCACAAGGTTGATCAAGCCTTGATAAGTCTGTTAGTTCTGAAAAGAACCCTAGAGATAATCCTCTCAAAGTGCATAAACATGCAAACTTTCATTCAAAATCCAAGTCTCCGTCAAAAGAGGCGTTACAAAGTATTTAGATGAAACTCACAAATCTGACCTAATTTGCATTAATTGCAAATAAATAAGTCTAATTAAAAAAAAAGAGAGTCAAATGTTACCTAATTTGTAGAAATGCAAAGAAGGAAACTCTTAAGAAAAGGGAACTAGAAAGTTACCTAATTTGCAGTAATTGCAAATAAGGAAACTCTTAAAACAGGAAACTCCAAAAGTCAAATCTGCCAACTAGTGAGTAATTTTCGTGCAAATAAAAGCCATAAAATATTATCATCATTTAAAGCCCAAAATGTGCTTATTTAGGCCCAAATGAGTCCTCCCATGTGAAGTACTTGGCCCAAGCTCTTTTGTTTCACGTCTCTAAGCCCAAAACGTGATCCACAACTCCATTGTCAACCCAAATGAGATTAGTGACGTTTTTAACTCCTTTGATTGGACCACTTGAAATTTGCAAAGGCTCATTTGAATTTGATGCTTCATGCTGGGTTTTTTCGTTGATTGATTAGTCTGTAATGTGTATAATTCAATATTTATGTGAGGTGTGTCAGCTTGCATCTAAATGTAGTTCATGCTGACAACTCCCTAAATCCATAGGGTAAGTGGACCACCTAATACTATTATTGAGGTGAAGGGTTCGGTTGTGTTTGGTGAAGTTAGTGGCTAGGGAAGGATAATATGAGGGAAAACATTATGGATACTCATCACTTCGGACATGATATAGATTTGATAAGGTTGATGCCTAATATGTATATGAAACATGATTGATTCATAAATTTGGTTGTCTTTGCTCTGAAAATGATTGTGGTTTGTTCGAGTGTAGCATAGTTTGCTTTGGAAATAAATTTGGTGGCAGCAAAGGATGAATGGTCCTAGTTAGAACAGATAATATCATTCTTTTTTATGCTAATTTTAAAGAGAGAATTACCATTGGATTTTACAGTGGAAACATTCCTTCTTGTCTCTACTTATTTTTCCTCTGATTGCAGAATATATATATATATGTTCAGTTTTTTACTATCATGATTTCATTTTTATTCAGATTCAATTATTAAAATTTATTTACTCTAAATTCTGAAAATGTTAAACGGGCTGCCCATTACCCACATAAACCCGCCCATTTATTGTCAGCCTATTTAGGAGGGTTTAAATGGGCTGAGGCACGGGTACGTGCTAGCCTGTACCTGTGAAGAGTTAAACGGGCGAGGGCATGGGCTGCCCAACCCTCCTGTTGCTTTGCCTTACCAAAAAGTTCAAATATGGGTTAGATAAAATAATATTCTATATGTTACCTATTATTTTTTATAGAATAAAATATAATATACTAAATTTTATTATTTTAATATAACCAGTCTAACTCATGGTTGATCTGATCTGATCCCCTAACTCTTGAATCATTGTCTCACTTAGTTCAATACCTAGTCTCATTTTTTGAACCTTGCTTATGATCTATACTCTACGCAATAGCAACTAATAAAATACTTCACTTGGATACGAAGATGCTTCCCCTAAAGCTGCGACAATCTTAAAGACCAAACCCCTTCCCTTTTGGTGAATGTTCAACCCTTTAATCATTGAACCCACAATACAATGGGTTAAGCCAACATGTGGGATTAAACCCACATTAAGAAATAAGGAGAATTACTCTCTCATAGGGTTAATTTTGTTAACAATTTCCCCGAACTACGTGGATTTTAATCCTTGACACAAAGGTAAACAATTAGTCTAAAGAATCACGTTCATAATGGGCATGTTTACTATAGGGTTAAAGAATTTGCACATTCATGTAAATTGAAACAAAAATCCTCCCGTATATATACCTTATGAACTGTAAATCACGTTAATAAAATAGGTTCTACTGCTCATGCAATGAAACCCAATGAAGGTCATCATAACATAGCTTTTGATTTCATGTTACATCAATATAAATTTTTAAAATAAAATAGATGGCAGATTAATATATATTTTTCTCAAAAGATTGTATTATTAATTATAAAATTAGGATACACCAACTTACTTGAAGTCTAATTAAACAACAATAAATTGCGTCGGCTAGGTCGCAAAATCGCAAGGTCAGGATTTAATATATTTTTAAAAAATTATTTTTGGCCATTGTCAAAAGCAACAACCACATATGATGGCTGTAGTTCCATCACAAACAAGTCACATTCACGTTGTGTTGATCATTTAGGTGTCCATCTGTTTATGTTGAGTTTAGAAATGAATGAATTCATATGTTTTGGTTAAAAAAATTGACAAGTTGAATTAAGAACTAGTATATGGTCCAAGTTGGGACACATACTAGAAACCAACAAAAAAAAGTCATTGGTTCAAAACTAATCTATTCAAGATTGAACAGGTTAAAATTGATAAAAACAGGTTAATTTGAGTCAAAATAACTAGGGTACGGTTCTTTTGAAAACATATTAGCTATTTTTGCATCCAAAATTTTTTTATGGTACCACCAACTATTTTCTAAAGAGATAAAAGGTATTTTTGAGATTTTACCCTTTAAATTATAGGGAATTTTTTGTGAAATAATATGTTAAAAATATAACATATGTTCAAAAATTTCCTTAATAAGTATTAATAACTTAAGAACCAGTCGTTCCAGTATTTTCCATGTACAACACCATGTATTAAGTGAGATCGAAAACATGGAAAGAATGTGAAATTTTTAAGGACATTAACTGATTTATTGGAGGTATAAGTGTTTTATATATGATTTTGAAAGTAATGAATAATATTTTAGTATTTCATTTGAAAAAAAGATGAAGGGAAAATGACAGACAAGTCCCAAGCAAGCAAAAAAAATGAATAAAAGGTCCCAAACAATCTGACAATTATCCTCAGGTCCCATGGGACCATTTTGTGATTAATTGAAGTTGTGAAAAGTCAAAATTGCCCTTCAGTTAGCTGTGTGAGAGAGAGATGAAAATAAGGAATTATTTTAGTGAAAGCAGATCACAACAGGGAGGAAAGTGAGTCTGAAAAACGAAAGAGGTCGGAGGGTTTCTGAAATCGGCAATGCGTGCTATGAATGTGTTAAGTCTGGTATTTCCTCCGTGCATAACAAAAGAATGGCGGTCTGAAATGGCTGGTCCTAAAGTGAAAGATGGGTTTTTAAGTGGGTGTGTATCTCCTCCGTTAAAATTGAAACCTATTTGTGCCGCTGTAATGTATAACATGTTAAACTTGTATATTATGCATAAGATGTGGAATATAGTTATTTTGATGTGTGTGTATATATATGCTTGATAATCTCTGTTCGAAGAAAGGAAAAACAAAGAACATTGTTGACGGAAGCACAATATCTAACCTGGAGAAAGCAAATCTAAGCTGGAAATTTCTGGAAAAAAAAAAGAAAAAATGCATGTCATTGATGGGTAAACCATAAATAAGCAAACTTGTTGGGAGTACAATATTAATGGTTGTCATTAAAATGGATTGAAAAGTAATGTGGTTATTTTTATTAAGAAGGGGGTTATGTGTGCTCTGTTTTCGTTGATCATGCTCTGTTTCTTATGTGAAATTATGATGGAATGCAGATAAAAAGTGAAGTTGCAGTGTTTACAATTATTGTAACTGCTGAGGTTGTTAACAACAGCAGCGAAGGTTGTTAATGTGACTTCTTAGGTGGTTAATAACAAGTGCAATATGTAGACATCAATACTGATGGCTAGCACGTCTGGGAAGAATATGCTGTGCTTCCTTCATATAGGAGGAAGATTTGTAAGCAATGAATCAGGGGGGAATGTATGTAGGTGGAATGATAAGATCAAGAGTCATTAAAGAAGCCACAAGTTATGATGAGTTAAAAACAATTATAGCATCAACTGTGGGAAAAGAGAGCAACAAATTGATCATGAAGTTCACATTGACATTTGATAGAAGTACATTTGTGGACCTTGTAGATGATGAAGGAATTGAACACTAATTCAATGGAGAAAGTGGACATGTTTATGTAGAAGACATTGATGATGATTCGACAACGCAAGTAAGGGAAGATCAGAAGAACAGTTATCGTAAGTTGGATTTGATGTGAAAAAATATCCTATAATTGAGGTAGGAGAAAGTTGAAAGCACTAACTTAGTGTCGTTAATATTTTGCTGCAGGTTAGATGGCATGTGTGAAGGCTGGGAAGGAAATTCATCGATGATGTTCAATGAAGATGCACCGTTGTTAGAGTGTGCAGTGGAAATGATGCCTACAAGCAGACCTGAAATGAGATGTACAAAGTAGAAGGATGTTATAATTGGAGAGGGTCAAGTGTTTGCCCATCCGGAGGCACTTCGGGAAGCATTATACAAGTATAGCATTGCCCATAAGTTTTTGTACAAATATGTGAAGAACAATAAGCCCTTATACACTGTAGACAGATAACAAACTTGGGATCTTTATCCCCAATATTAACCTCTATCTTGTGCCCCCATGCGGCAAACCCATAAATTGTTGCACAACTGTAGGTCCTAGTACCTGAGTTTCCCCTCTTATTGTCACTACATTTGTGACCGGGTCAAAACATGTCATGAACTTTGCACACAAATCACGGTTGATTTGCGTGTAACAAACCTGTACAAGCTTATCAAAGCCTATGGCCTTAAGCCTTTGCATCAATTGTGTCCTCGTCTTTATTTGATTTAACACCGTTATAAACTGTTTTGACGCGCATCTTATAAGAAACGGCACCACATACGTCTTCCCTCTCCGTGGACCTCTTATCTCCTCGACCCGCTTACTATATGAAGCCCTTTCCTTCTCACTCAAGTTGTTCCATGCATTCCTAACTTGCACAATTTCTCCTGTGCATGACTTCCCCTCTTTAGCTGCCTTCCCATTCCTCTTACGTTTCTGCTTATCTTTGAAATATTCTTCTGTGAACAAGTGGTAGCCTGAAAAATTTGAGGACCTTTTTACTGCTTCACCCTTCTCCATCTTTATTTCCTGAAATACATGAATATACAACTGAAAGTTAAGTGACTTGTTTCTATAGAAAACTAAACGGAACATTACAACAGCTTAACAACTCAACATTGTTATTTTAGGAGCTGCCTTCATTGCATTTTTGGGACTAATACAAGTAGAAAAACTTAGCAACTCAACATTAAAGTTTAGGAGCTGCCTTCATCTAACAGAGCATGAAAATGTCATTTAGTTGATTCAAATTACTACACAATCTTGCATATTAAGTTCTTACCATGTGTCCTTTCAAAATCACACACTACCTTAACAAATTATTGCTCAACCTCACAAATACAAACTTACAATTAGATCATGTATTTCAATTTGTCATTCAAGGAGTCAGTG